>CM055822.1:21654560-21670906 GCA_029582265.1 Zoroaster sp. YZ-2022 | reverse complement strand
CAAAGTTAAAATTGATATTTTAATAGGCAGTCAACTTTTTTACAAAAAATGTGTCTGATTAGGTCCAGATTTTTCAAATTCTTTAAAATTAATTCTACATTACCTGTAACGTTAGCTGCGATGTTATGTACGTTAGCTCCAACAGCCCTAACGCTTGACATTGGCAATATCCCCTCAACCATACCGTCTATTTCTTCCATCCACTGCACATGAAAGAATTTTTGTCCAACTCATCTCCAAAAATGATAACAATTTGGATTCCATGCTAATTAGTACATTTTCGCGACGCATTTTCTGCAGACGGCCCGACAACTCAGGAAGCCATTGTTTTGCTGCTGCATGGTACTATACTTGGCGTGCATGCATGGCGGGTCATGACCTGCGCGGTCTTGAAACTCGAACTATTCTATTCTAATTAGATAATGCATATACACACACTATGGCGATATGTCGTTGTAAGAGAACGTCAGTATGTTGTGCTTCTGAATAGTCGTTCATTTAAACTTCTGTTTTAGACCGGAAGGAGAGGTCAAATTGGGTCATATCTGTGTAAGAAATGTGACATAGTTCGGTCTTAAGATGATGCAAAGATTGTAAATATTTTCTGTGGTTCATGAGATATGATTTTTAAATTTTTTTGATTTGTTTTGAAATTTTCAACTTCCGGTTTCGACCGGAAGGAGGGGTCAATGGGTCACGTTTGTGTGAAAAATCACATAATTAAGATCTATATCATGGTGCAAAGACTAAAAATATCGTTTGTGGTTCATGAGATATGATTTTATGAAAATATTAACCTTTGATTTAGTGTAATTCGATATCTGATGACCTCACTAAGCGTCACAACTTAGTGTACAACTACATGTTAAGGTTTAGGAACAACACATGTTAAGGTCTAAGTATGTGTGAAGTTTTAAGGTTCTGTGAACTCTGCAACTATGTTTTTGTCTGTGGATAATTCTTATTCGGAAGAAAAGAAGAAGAAAAAAACCCGAACAATAACAATAGTGTTTGGGCACCTCAAACACCCAAAAAAACCAATCTACAATAGTTGTTGCGCTGTAGCTCAACACCAAAACTGACATGTAGGCTTTTGTCCTTGGACGAACAGCGTTATTCGTTAATGACGTTGTGTTGTTTACAGTTAATGACCTTGACCTTACTAATGGGTATGCCATTAACTATTTCAACGGAGACGATATTGAGGTGTCTTGTTTTGTCCTGTTTGGGCTGGAAGGAAAGGTCAAGTGGGGTCGTGTTTGTGAATTTAATGTCACATAGTTGTAAGGTACAGAGTTGCATGAAATGATCTGACCATTGTTTTTAAGGTGTTTGTCCTTCGGACGAACACAAAGCTGTTACGATTCATAATGTGGTTTTATTTGCATTTCATTCGTGAGGATGTTTGGGTGCAGTCAAAAAATACTAAGAATTCCTCAGTGCTATTTTGTTCTAACATGTTAAAGAAACTTCATCGCATTGTTTTCGGTACCAAAGAGCAGATTTTTATTCAAACTTCCTGTTGAACCGGAAGTAGAGGTCATTATGAGGTCACTTATACCAGCGCGACAGTCACAGTAACCCATCAGTCTATAACTGCAAAAAAGTTTGCTATCGAGTGTATACTCTTGAGTTATGGTTCAAATGGATTTGCTAATTAAATATTCATGAGATCGTAAATGGAAACCGGATGACATAACGATGACGAAATTAAGTTTTTCATACTAAGTTTACAACGGTGTATAGTTTGGACCCAATACAACAAAGTTTAATTTTCGCCCTTTTGCATTGTACACTGTAATTTGCAACGCTAAGAACAATGGTGGTTGGTGTCACTTTAAAACCGGTCACTTGAGAACTTTTTTATACATTGAGTGAATCTATAATTTTTAAGACTTTGGACCTCATGTATGATATCTGACGGACAAACTTGAAAATCTTAGGCCACATCGTTTTTTGTACCCTAAATAAGTCATTGATTTTATGTCAGACTTCACACATTGAACTGGAAGTAGGGGATCAATATGGGGTCATTCTTTTGATGAACTATAACATGGATAAAATTTGAATATGCCACAATGATTATCAATTTCTGGCATGTAGTTCAGAAGATATGGTGCTGACGCAATACAAGTCACAAAACAATGACCCAGAAAAGATTCAGGTCGCACCCAACCAGGAATCACAGCTCAGATTAATGTTGACCTGGATTCTGGGTCTATTGAATAACACATGTATTCCATGTATTAGAAGCCTTATCGCATGGCAAGAAATCAAAATAAAACGAATGTCATTGTTTTTATATGACATTCAACTGAATCATTACCTTTAACACAGCTGTAAAATTTGCTAGAGAAATTGCCATAAATAAGTACGGCATCTTTTATAAAGGAACACATGCTTACCTTTGTTAGGATGGCCTAGGAGACAACGCATTGTAATTTGAAGAGGATAACTGTAAAATAGGAACAGAAACAAACAATAATGGAAATCTTCTCGATTGTTTATATGTTATTTCTTCTCTGTAAACTGTTGAAAATACGCATTCATAATGATAGTCTTTGTAAAAGTTATTGTTTAAATATTGGCTGTATTTAGAGTTCATCGTTGTAGATGAACTCGAAGTGACTGAAAAATAATATTCACATGATAAGGTCATATTTCATGTTGTTGCTGCATAAATGAGCCAGTACATTTTCAGTCAATGTGTTTATTTTTAACAAGGACACCGATTCCATGCCCTGTAGAAAGTCTGCTTCTGATTGTAGCAATACTGTCCTTTAATATCTTTACACCAACTTGTGTTTATGGGATTGATAGCAGGTCCAGTACTTGTGGTTCCAACTTATCCTAAATGCTTGCATAAAAATAACTATGACCTTGAATTGGATAATCTGACAAAATGTAACTTAAGGCCCTGACTGACAAGAGTGAGGGGATGTTTTACTATGTTTACATAGCCCAACTCTCAATGTATACATTTACTAGATCACCACAACAGATATTGTTTTTATAATAACTACACGTGTTGGGAATTTTTGGTCTGAGTCCAAAAACATTTCCTGTGTACTATGATTGTTCTAACATGTTAAAAATACCTTAAATTAGTTAGATGTGTTTACAGGTACTGAGAAACAATTCTCATGAAGGTACAGACTTCTACAGGATAGAGATAGATCCATATAAATTAATTTGGAAACGCATACATTAACTCCTTTTTTGAAGAATCGACTTCAACTCTTGGCCATTGGATCGAAAGAAGTTATACAGACTCTGACACACCTCGTAGCAGTAATAGTGTTCTTTGGTTTCAATCTGGAGTAAAGAGGGTGGAAAACTTTATTTTTAAGTATGAAGGATTAATACTTGTGTGTAGTTATGAGTCACGATGGGCTGTGAGACAATTACATGTACTATTTATACTAATTAAGATACATGTGTATTCAATATATACTGATAGTGTATATAATATTGGTGTGGTCCCCTTTAAGTTTTCTGAATATTGGAAATTCCTAAATTGTTATTCATAATTAAGGTTCTGCTAATACAAACTCAGCTTAGATGGTGATGATACATGCCTAAGAATTGATGGCCAATTAATCACTTATTCAATGTAAAAGAAACAATAAACATTTTAAGCTTTCTCAATAGACCTTATGCATTGACGTCATCACGCCGCCATCTTAGAGGTAAATGATGATGAAACAATGGAAAACGCACATTTATACACACGGGTTGCACAGATTGGGCCAATGAGCAACCTTCTTTTGACCTCTAGCCGAGGGCGCCCTACTCAAATGACGTCATGTGCATAAGGTCTATACATGCTTGCTAGGAATTGAGCGACAACACATATTTTAAAAAATTTGGTGCGAAATAACCAATAATGCACAGCCCTAAGTAATATTAGTTTTCCACACTAAATCTGCCCATAAAATGCTTTTATTTTCTCATTTTGTCTTTTTCTGTTCGGGGGGGGGGGTAGATTCATCAAAAGTTAATTAATAATTGTTTGAGTGCAGAAAAACTTACAGTTACATGATGTTCATCATCCACACCATTATAAGTAGTGTAAACTGTAGATGTTTTACCTACTACTACTAGTAACGTTAATAGTAGTGTAACATCCCCCATGTGTGTGTATTTTGTTAATAAAACAACTTGAACAGATCATCCACATATCATAGGTGACCCCTCCATCATATTTAACACAGAACAATGACATTGACAATGGTTTGTACACATAGCTAATACTACAGTCAACCGTACCTTACACATTTACATGGCCAGCACACTAATGACAAAATGTTAACGTTAGTTTTGTATCGTCATTAGCTTCATATACATGTATAATTAATGTGGTTACATACCTTCAAATGAAACAAAGTAATGAAGACCCCTTCCATTAACTGTGAAACGATTCTCCAACGATCATTGGGACGAAAACAAATGATATTGTCGTCACATTTACAGACCTAACTTTCTAACTCAAAATACACAACGTCAGTTTAACACTCACGGACAAGTTTATTGCATGAGAAACTCCAACTACAATTGCGTTATCGAACATCGTCATTTAAATAGACTCGATTAAGTCCAACTCGATTAAGTCTGTGTGTGTGTGTATTATGTACGAAGATATGGAAATCACTTCCGAATAATGTAGGACTTGGTCACATAGTCCATGTTTTATGCACAGATACAAAATGCGCTATAAATGATGTCATGATGACGTCACAGGACTGTGCAGGCCAAAGGCACATCTACAGTGCCCACAAATGTATAACTGAAAAAAGTTTGTTGATCAGGTGTATACTTCTTGAGCTATGGTGGTAACGGTGCCTAATTAAATATTCACGTGACTATAACTAAGCTAATTAAGGTAAATTTTAGTCAGCAACGTTTACAAACTAAGTCAAGGCATAAGCTTCCATATGGTATATGAGTTAACTCTTTCTGACAATGCTAGAAGGCCATTTGCCGCGAAGAAAGTGCACGTGTTAATGCAATGGGGTTTTGGTGGAAATAAAGTATAAAAATTTAGGTCGTATAAATCTCTTACTATTTTGTATCTAGTAAAAAATCAGTGGTTAAACAACTTTTTCCCTTTCACAAGCACTAACTTTCCAGTAAATCATACATTTCACTATAATTTTTTATTTCTGTAACAACACGATTTAAGATAAGTTTATGCAACCAGTAATACCCCATTTGTAAGTTTTCCGAGAAATGCTAAGCCAAGGTAGGTGCGTCATTTCACGAGTGCGGCAGTGCGTACATAGACGATACATGGCAACACTAATGACAACATGTTAACGTTAGTTTTGTATAGTCATTATACTAAAACAAATTATACATGTATAGGTTTCTCCTGTAGGTTTAGGTCGCAAGACCTTACACCAAAAAATCATTAGGGATCGTCGTTCACTTCACCGGGCGTCCTAGTTAACGTTTAAACAACGACAGAAGTCTCACATGTACGGATAGTTGTGCATCACCGCGGTCACCGGGCAGCGCTGGTACATAGGTTTACCGAGGAGGAAAAATCCAATAACGAAAACCACGTTCAGAGAGATCGTTTTTAAATAGACTCGCTGGCCCACCGTGATATTTGTGCGTGTACTATGCCTATGGTGACATTGAGATTCACTAGCGATTAATGAAGTGACTGAATTTTGATATACCATGTGTTTTGGCTTTGAATACAAAACGCGTTATAAATGATGTCATGATGACGTCACAAGACATTGTAGGCCAAAAGGCACATCTACAATACCCACAAATGTATAACTGAAAACAGTTTGATGATCGCCTATATACTTCTTGAGCTATGGTGGTAACAAGATTGCCTAATTAAATATTCACGTGACTATAACTAAGCTAATTAATTAAGAATTTTAGTCTAATGACATTTAGAAACTACGTCAAGGCATAAGCTTCCATATGGTATATGATTTGACTCTTTCTTTTAATCCTAAGAAGGACGTTTGCCGCGCACAAGGGGCCCACGCTATGGCAATGGGGTTTTGGCCGGAAAGAATAATAATAAAAAACATATAAAAATCCCGACGAAAACAATAGCTGTTCCGACCTACCAGGTCGTAACAGCTAATAATAAAAAAAATAAAAATCTTGACAGAAACAATAGCTGTTCCGTCTAACTGGTCGTAACAGCTAATTATGTAATACACATACCTGAAAATGCTACAGACCTTCTCTAAACACAAAACTAGTAATACATATTCCAAACACCTAAGTACTGACCCAGATCTATATTAACAAACTCGAAAAGCATACCATAGCAATGATCATAGTACACGCACGTGGCAATTACAGCTTAATAAGATATTGTTTTAAATGTGGAACTGACAATGATACAACATACATGTAATATCGCTCCATTTTGTATGCACAATGGTTAGCTAAGATTTGTAACAATACGCTTCATCAGCATATAGATAGGTTCCAATCCATTTTTTAGTGACATCCCCATTGGTTTTGTTCACAAAAATTGAGCCATGAACATTCTCAGTTTGTCAAACCACATGAATTCCTTTTGTTTATGTCCTCGGTCACATCCAAAGGACGAAGGGAGTCCGATGCACTAGACTGCTCGGCCACGACACTCCAACATTCCAATACCTCCCCCATCCCCCACCATAAACAATGCTTTTTACAGTTTTCCACAGAACCCACATTGTGACAACACCATGCAGATGGAAGTCCGATGCACTAGACTGCTCGGCCACGACACTCCAACGTTCCAATACCTCCCCAACAATAAACAATGCTTTTTAAAGTCTTCCAGTAGCATAACTAGGGTGTGATTTTCAGGGGCCACTCGGGGTGCACCAGTTTTTCGGGGGGGGGGGGGGGCATGTCAACACTTTAACATTTTGTATCCTGCAGCATCAAATGGGGACCTATTTTTTCAAATTTCTGAATGGAGGGTCACCTGGGGGCACACTGCAGTCTTTCTACAGCAGTGCCCATATATCACCCAATGTTACGAAATGAGTCTTAAGTACATATACATATAGCTAAAACTGCTTCTGAGTAACAAGCCGTAAAACATGCCTTATCACAATGCAAATCAATATAAAACGTCTATGAATTTCATCCTTTCAAAGTCTTAATTAAGCTCAAACATTCAAAATATGACAAATTTCCTTAAGACTCATTTTGTAAGATCTGGTCACATATGTACACACTTATACAAACATATATGCAAGTAAGTTTTCAATAGCCATCCCCATCCGCCACCTTCATGCTTTGCACACATCTTTATACAGCAGTGTATGTGTGTACACACAAATACCAAAAACAATATGCAAGTAAGTTTTCAATAGCCATCCCCATCCGCCACCTTCATGCTTTGCACACATCTTTATACAGCAGTGTATGTGTACACAAATACCAAAAACAATATGCAAGTAAGTTTTCAATAGCCATCCCCATCCGCCACCTTCATGCTTTGCACACATCTTTATACAGCAGTGTATGTGTGTACACACAAATACCAAAAACAATATGCAAGTAAGTTTTCAATAGCCATCCCCATCCGCCACCTTCATGCTTTGCACACATCTTTATACAGCAGTGTATGTGTGTACACACAAATACCAAAAACAATATGCAAGTAAGTTTTCAATAGCCATCCCCATCCGCCACCTTCATGCTTTGCACACATCTTTATACAACAGTGTATGTGTGTACACACAAATACCAAAAACAATATGCAAGTAAGTTTTCAATACCCCCTTTATCAAAAACAAAGTTGGTAGCACAATACAGTGATATGACACACTTATAAAACTGTTGCAACACCCCCCCCCCCCCATCACAGACAATGCTACATTATTTACACTAAGTAGTCTATATACAGCTGTATCTGTGTGTACACACTAATACACAGAACAATATGTAAGTCAGTTTGCAATACACCTGAACACAAACAGTGCTATTCACAGTGATATACAGCAGCACCCATGTGGTCATTAACATTTATACAAAGAACAATATGCCTATTACTCTTCAATACCCCATCACAAACAATGCATTTTACACAGTCTTTATACACATGTCTTTGTGTACATACACACTATGAAAAAACACAATATGTGAGCAAGTTTTCAATAGCCCTCCCTCCTCACCCAATCACAAACAATGGTTTTCACATTCTTTATACACCCATGTTGATGTTTACATACAAACTCATATGAAAAAGATAATAACAATATGCAAGCATTCCCCTCTACAAACAACAGCGTTCATGTGTCCAGGTACATTTACCCATACTCCATCACAAACAATGCTTTTCATACAATCTAAATCAAATCTTCACATATTAGGAAATAACTGAAGAAATCATATAAAAAAATTAAATTTGAAAAAAAAAAAACATCAACAATGTTTAATGGTGAATATTATATTGTTGTATCTCAGTCCAGCACTAACACTAATGAGAACATCACTGTACATGTAGTAGCCTAGTTTTAAAGCAGTGTAATGCTTCAATGATGCATCGATAACTGTCATACAAACATAACGCATCATGATGGATAACATCATCAATAGCATTGCAATGTTATTTGAGAGTACCAAACTTGTAGCTTACATGTATACATTTATCACAATTTACACTACACATATTAAGAAAATACTGTATTTTGTGATATGTATCATACTGCGAGAAAGTTGTATACTCATGGTGGATCACAACTGCAGTACACTCAGGCTGGCACATGACACTATAGGAACTGATGTATAACGAGTGTGATGATATGCGTGAGCCCATACTGCACCAAACCAATTCAGTTGTACACTCAGGTGCAGAACACAGAACCACTTATGTCAACAGTATGGTATAGGTCAGGCCATACTGCTCCAAATCAGTTGAGTAGTACACTCAGCAGCAGGACACTGTAGCAACGTATGTTATCAGTACAGTATAGGTCAGGCCATACTGCTTCCAAACCAGTTCAGTAGTACACTCAGCAGCAGGACACTGTAGCAACGTATGTTATCAGTACGGTATAGGTCAGGCCATACTGCTCCAAACCAGTTCAGTAGTACACTCAGCAGCAGGACACTGTAGCAACGTATGTTATCAGTACGGTATAGGTCAGGCCATACTGCTCCAAACCAGTTCAGCAGGACACTGTAGCAACGTATGTTATCAGTACGGTATAGGTCAGGCCATACTGCTCCAAACCAGTTCAGTAGTACACTCAGCAGCAGGACACTGTAGCAACGTATGTTATCAGTACGGTATAGGTCAGGCCATACTGCTCCAAACCAGTTCAGTAGTACACTCAGCAGCAGGACACTGTAGCAACGTATGTTATCAGTACGGTATGGGTCAGGCCATACTGCTCCAAACCAGTTCAGTAGTACACTCAGCAGCAGGACACTGTAACAATGTATGTTATCAGTACGGTATGGGTCAGGCCATACTGCTCCAAACCAGTTCAGTAGTACACTCAGCAGCAGGACACTGTAGCAACGTATGTTATCAGTACGGTATAGGTCAGGCCATACTGCTTCCAAACCAGTTCAGTAGTACACTCAGCAGCAGGACACTGTAGCAACGTATGTTATCAGTACGGTATAGGTCAGGCCATACTGCTCCAAACCAGTTCAGTAGTACACTGATCAGGGACAACACACTGTAGCAACGTATGTTATCAGTATGGTATAGGTCAATCCATACTGCTCCAAACCACTTCAGTAGTACACTCAGCAGCAGGACACTGTAGCAACGTATGTTATCAGTACGGTATAGGTCAGGCCACACTGCTCCAAACCAGTTCAGTAGTACACTCAGCAGCAGGACACTGTAGCAACGTATGTTATCAGTATGGTATAGGTCAATCCATACTGCTCCAAACCACTTCAGTAGTACACTCAGCAGCAGGACACTGTAGCAACGTATGTTATCAGTACGGTATAGGTCACGCCATACTGCTCCAAACCAGTTCAGTAGTACACTGATCAGGGGCAACACACTGTAGCAACGTATGTTATCAGTACGGTATAGGTCAATCCATACTGCTCCAAACCACTTCAGTAGTACACTCAGCAGCAGGACACTGTAGCAATGTATGTTATCAGTATGGTATAGGTCAGGCCATACTGCTCCAAACCAGTTCAGTAGTACACTCAGCAGCAGGACACTGTAGAAATGCTTTTCCACAGTAAACTCAGGAGCAGAGCACTATGTATAACAGAAAATGTATCAAAATGTCTGATAAGTACATAATACTAAAATTGTATTGCCCATGCGCTTTGTATAACAAATGTGCATGTCACACAATGCATAATCTATATAATACAAAAACATAATGCGTACATGTACATTGTAATACTGATACATTTACTCAATTAACCAGAATATATAAACACTGCTGTTGTAATCATTTATTAAATGAATACTTTTATTGTAAGTTAACTGCAATAAACTTTGTTAAAATGTGTCATTAACTTCTTCTTCTCAAATAGAATAAGTCAATACACATTTTTACAACTAACATTTACAATAAGCAATACAATTTCTTTTTAAATGCTGATGCAATTTAGTGGCTTACCTTAGCATTCAGATTTGTGAAATCCTAGCTGTGGAGACCACATTATCAACAACTCAGTTGACATAGGGCATTGTGTTCTCCCAATTAACAACAGAAGACATACTAGATGACAGACACAGTTGAGTAGAGGTGTTGAGTCACTTGAGCTCAAAAGACACACTTTGTGGTCACTATATCCCAGTTGAGTTAATCCATTGTGTCCTCAAACTTGCCAACAGAAGACACACTAGATGACAGGAGATGTCCCAGTTGAGTAGGGCATTGATTCATCCCAATTGAGCTCAAAAGACACACTTTGTGATGGACATCTCAGTTGAGTTAAGCCGTTGTGTCCTCCTACTTGCCAACGGAAGACATACTAGATGACAGGAGATGTCATAGTTGAGTAGGGGTATTGAGTCACCCCAATTGAACTCAGAAGACACACTCTGTGATGGACATTTCAGTTGTGTTACGCCATTGTGTCCTCCTACTTGTCAACAGAAGACATACAAGATGACAGGAGATGTCCCAGTTGAGAAGGGGGGTTGACTCACCCCAATTTAGCTCAGAATACACACTCTGTGACAGAAATCCCAGCTAAGTAGGAGTGTTGTCTATCCAGTGTGAAGATATTTTCTGAAGAACTGCACCTTCTGCATCTACATCTGATATTTCTATACTCTCCATTATCTCTGGGTCAATAAATGACAAAATACTACTTTAATGCACATTCGTTATAAGTGTACATATCACATTGCATTGTTTAGTATGTTACTGGTGAATAATATTTTTTTATTTATTTTACATTTACCAGAATCAGGTTCACAGTATATCCTTATGTGATTTGTGACCATATAAAAACTAATAATTTTACATGTATTTACTATTCTTTCAAATATATTGACTATTGCTCCCATTCAATTATAATGTAATAATCTATAAAGATGTTTTATAGTACACATCTCACTGTTTTGTTACTGTTATCATCTCACTGTTTTCTTGCCATTGTAATCTGTTTTCTTACCATTGTAATCTTACTGTTTTCTTACTTTTACAATCACACTTTTTTTCTTACTGTTATAATCTCACTGTTCTTACCATTATAATCACACTGTTCTCTTACTTTTATAATCACTCTATTGTTACCATTATAACCACACTGTTTTCTTACTGTTAACATGTCACTGTTTTCTTGCCGTTGTAATCTGACTGTTTTCTTACCTTTGTAGTCTGACTGTTTTCTCACTTTTACAATCACACTGTTTTCTTACTGATATATTCACACTGTTTTCTTACCTATATATTCACACTGTTTTCTTAATGTTATAATCTCAGTTTTCTTAATGTTATAATCTCAGTTTCCTTACTGTTAATAATCTCACTGTTTTCTTACTGTTATAATCTTCCTGTTTTCTTACTGTTATAATCACACTATTTTCATACTGTTTTAATCTCATTATTTTCTTACTGATATAATCTTCTTATTTCCTTACTGTTATAATCTCACTCTGTTTGTACTCTTGTAATCTCACCATTTTCTTACTGTTATAATCTCAATGTTTTCTTATGTTTATAATCTTGCTGTTTTCTTTTTGCTTTTTTAACTTTTTTTTTACAACTATTATAATCAATTTTGCATACTGTATAGTTCCACTGCTTTCTTCTTGTTATAATCTCAGTTTACTACTTTCCCCATAGTTATTTTCTCTACATTTTCTGTTCAATGTACATGTAGCACAAGTATAATTTACATATTATTTCAGTTTTATAACACTTAACTCAGGCTTGTCAACAAATAATTTCACAACGTTTCACAATGGACTTCTCATTCTTGTAATATTATTTCTTCATCTTGGTTTCTACATATACAACGTAATTGAATGTTCACTTATTTACTCAACATGTTGTGTTTTTAAGGTCATTACCATACTTTTGACACTCACACATAAGAACCAACTTTATTAATTATGAGAAAACATATAAATGGAGGTTAAGATAGATGTGTGCATGTTACCGACACACCTGTACCCAATTACTATACAAAATGTTAATTAACCACTTCAGAATAAGATCTGTATTAATTCAGAAATCAACTTTTACAGCCTCGTGATAGCTATAATAAGTAGGGATTACTTGTGTTTGAACATATTCTAAACCTCTCACATACACATGATCAATCAATGTTCCTTTCATAGTTGTGGCATCTACAACACACTGCTTGTAACCATGGTCACACATCATATTTACAACACTTGATGTACACATAGTCTTAAGAATATCTTCATTAAAGTCTCCCATTATTATACATTTATTTGATACTTTCTGCAGTTCATTCACAAGGATTTTCATATTAGATATAAAATCCCTTAGCACATAGGATACTGGTCGATAGATAACAACAACTACTAATGACACATTGGAAATGATCTGGAAAGCAATATATTCTATATTTTGGACTGGCAACATAAGTCTGCTCATTGATCTGTTGGTTTTACCATAGACTGCTACACCTCCATGACACTGATGCTTTAACATTTCAGTTAATTGACTAGAACCATCATATGAAAAACATCTTGGTTGATGATAGCTTTTGAAGTCATTCAATTGCATGTCATACTGTATTTGATCTTCAGTCCATGATTCGGTCAAACAAATAAAATCTGCTTTCATCATTTCACTGTTACATTTCAAGTCCGTATAATGTGCATGTAATCCCTGGATGTTATGCATCATGATAGTCATACCGACAGATAATTCTGTAGTATCCATAGATGTACCTTCATCATTAATAAATGGTGACATACTATTCAAAGCATCAGCTACAGCTTCATTACAATATATGTACTTCTCATGAAACCCTTCAATGACAAGACCATTAAGTGATGTTACACGGCTCAGACTCACATAAGCTTGTCCAGGTGCAAATGTACGATCAAGACATACAACAGCTTTATTTGTTGTCATTCCTTGTACTTTGTGAGCTGTACAGGCCCAAGCTAACTTCAAAGGAAACTGATGTCGTACACATTTTTTACCAATGTTTTCTTCCTGAATCTCAATGGGTACACTGTCTTTATCAATTGAAGATGATGCAGATTGTCTCCTCAGTTTCAATCCAACCTTGTTGTCATCAAACTTAATTCTGATACACTTGGGTTCATCAGATTTATCCTGTGCCATAACTATTTTTGTTACACTTCCAAAGACACCATTAACAAGTCCATCAGACACATCAATGTTTTTAGTTAACATAACTCTAGCACCAATACCAAGTAACAGAGATTGTGGTAGGCTTCCATTACACTTCTTTAGGGGTTTTCCTCGTTTAATTTTAGCATTTCTGGAGTCTGTCTCATAATCCTTTGCTTCAATATATACACAATCAAAACACTTTGAATGTAGAATCTTTATATTTTGTTTATCTACTTCTTTATTACATGGGAATATA
The DNA here is from genome assembly GCA_029582265.1 of Zoroaster sp. YZ-2022. NCBI lineage: Eukaryota > Metazoa > Echinodermata > Asteroidea > Forcipulatida > Zoroasteridae > Zoroaster > Zoroaster sp. YZ-2022. Next base: position 21,656,890 of record CM055822.1, on the reverse strand, counting down.
TGGACTGCATCATTCCACTCTTGTCCTGTTTCACGACCTTTCCAACATTTTTATGTCATCATCCTGTAATGCTTCATACTTCCTTCTTACTCGTAATCTGTTCAGTGTTTCTGCAAACTGTCCATCTTCCTTTTGTCTCATAATTTCATTCAATTCAACAATTTTGAAATTATCATTCCACAGATCAGCTGTAATATTATGCTGATACAAAGATTTTGCCTTCACAGGTGGCAACTGATAGAAATCTCCAACAGCTAATACACTGACATTTCAAAAGGAGTATGATTCCGACATTGCTTGATCTGTCTTTAGACGTCCATGGATATAACACAGTAATTTCTGACCAACCATTGAAATCTCATCTATAATCAAAATCTGCAGCTGACCAAGTTTATTACGAAGTGTACTGATTTTTCTTCACCAAGTGGTTGATATGGTAATGACATATCCGTTGATATAGACAATGCACTGTGTATCGTAGCACCATTGATATTAAATGCAGCTACACCTGTAGGAGCAGTTAGCAATACTGACACATCATCAGGGTTTCTCATCATTGATCCAAGTATTCGTGTTGCTTCATAATCAATACATTTTACCAGAAGGCTCTTGCCTGTTCCAGCACCGCCAGTAAGAAACACTTGAAATGCATCAGGATTTTTACCATTAGCCTTGTCCAAACACCACTGTCTAATTTTATAGAATACCTTTTTCTGTTGTTCATTTAAGGATCTCAGCATATTTAATGCATCAGACTTTGGTACTCTTGATGAGTGTGCTTCAATACCACATATGTTCTCTTCCTTTCTACCAGGTTGTAAATCTGGAATAATACATTCATCATCACTATCCTCTGCTGGCACTTGCTGTTTATCTTTGCATTCATCTCTTTGTAATTCAGTTTCTGGACTGATTAATGCCCATGCATCTTCCTGTTGACCAAAGTTTTGAAGATGTTCTTCTGCATCCTCCAATGACTCAATATCAACTTCAAATCTAGTCCGATTACTTTCCACAATATACTTTACTGTTTGTAACCTACCCAGTACACTCACAACACCATTTGTATAAAATTCCTCATATGTTTCAAATTGTGCTGGTTTCAAATGAACATCAACCCTGTACGGAAGAAATAGCTGTAGCATACTATGATAATACTTCTCAGAAGACTTCATAACTGAAAACCTTGGATATCTAATGACAGCTGGATCCGTTCTAGAACGTTTCTGTATGTGTCCCAAATCATTCTTCAATGCATACACTTCTGACTTTCTCTTATCACTAGACACTTTACACACATCTCCTTTGTATAGGACTCTGTATTCTGAACAAAATGTAGCTAAGCACATTGGTTCAAATGTATCTGTATCTGGTCTTGCTTTGTAACGATCCACCTTACTAACCATCCATACATTGTCATCATCATCATCATTAGTTGATTTGTTCTGAATTACACTCAAGGGCAAGCTCATTCGAACAGGATTTTCTCCTACGGGTACAAACTCTACTTTTCTAGAACACTCTTGAAGTCTTAATGTACAACAGCGATAGACTGCTTCTTGAGCTGAGACCTCACGATTATGCAGATAAACACTTCCAATTTGTTTCATACTCTGCTTAGCATCTTGATTTCCACTTTCTGCCTCACTCTGTGCGTGCTTCAATAATAATCCCATCTCACGTTCAGCTTTGGACATGTAACAAACTACATACGCTACACATGCATATACATCACTGATAAATTGAATGTCCATGTTTGCATTCCAGCATCTCAATAAGTCAGAATTGTACTGATTAATCCAAGCATCTTGAGGCTCTCTTCTCAAAACAAAATTTATTTTTTTGGTTAGCACATCATTTGCTTTCTCAAAATCATCCTGTGTTATAGGTTTGAACTTGATGTTTCGATCAGTATGCTCTGATCCTTTCCTCCTGAAGATGATCGGAGCTTACTTATCGAAATGTCAAGTTGTAACCTTCAGTTCTTTTCATAACTAATTACTACTCAAGTGAGAATTTCACATGTTGTCACCACAAACAGTCTTTACTTAATTTCTGAACTGAAATCATTAACAGTGTCACAAAGTATGATGTTGCTTTATTTTTGTTACTATTTAATTGTATGAATTTTCTTTTTCAGTGGACAGAACACCACCTGTTGTTACTTGTCCTCCAGACCAGACATTTGAGGTTGCCTTCGGAACTACAGGCAGGCAGGTGACTTGGGATCTACCAACTGTAACTGACAATTCAGGAAGCTTCTTTCTTGTTTCAAACACCAACAATCCCAATGATTTTTTCCAAGTTTCGGAAGTAACCAAATAACAACA
>CM055822.1:21598973-21654060 GCA_029582265.1 Zoroaster sp. YZ-2022 | reverse complement strand
CTATAAACAGTAAGAGAAGGTCTGATTCAAAATGTGGGGCCCTTTCATTTTGGCATTTTTAAGGCTCCGTTGAAATTGTTAACTTAGCGATGGGGGCCCAGACCCCAAATTATTAACTTAGCGATGGGGCCCAGACCACAAATTATTAACTTGGCGATGGGGCCCAGACCCCAAATTATTAACTTAGCGATGGGGCCCAGACCCCAAATTATTAACTTGTGCTTCCATTTATGGTTGATCGCACTTTGATCCCACAATGCCGAGTCTGATCCAGAGGTCATTGGCTCTTGTGTACTCAGTGACAATCCTCCTTAAAAAGGAGAGCCTTGAATTTGCCCCGCCCCTCTGTATGGTCCAACAATGGTTTAACAATGGAAATCTCATATCTGCACAGGCTTTGAATGTTCACTTGAATAACCCACAAAATGTCTGATGTAAATTTCCCTAAGTAGTTAATGTTATTAAAATTAATGTAAATATTGAATATTTATGATATTTTCACAATAATGTAAGGTTTGGTTTGCTGTACACTTTAACAGAGTACAATAAGTTAGATTCAAATTGAAAAGAAAACATTTATTGAAAATTTCAAAATCAGTTACTCTTTGAAGTAAAATTAAGAGATTTTAACTTGAAATTTATTTACCAAATAGCCTATTGCCTATTCATCAACTGTTATATGGAAATGCAAACACACAACCGAATTTGGAGCCGGTTTATTATTTTGTTGTCACCTCTCAAACCAATTACCAAATTCAACTGCTATCAGTGATTGACATATTAACATCAGGTCCATATAATGGAATTATCAACACAATTGTTACTCTTGCTTTATTTTGTATATTTAAAGCAATGTTAATAGCTTATAAGTTATAATAATACATGAATAGACATTTCGAAAGTTTTAATAATAAGAAATATCAGGAGATCACAAATAAGTAATAATCTCTTTTCCATTTGCTTTGGTAACATAAGTTTTACCATGTTTGATATAATGTAGGCCTATGTATATATGATGTGTGAAATTATGAATCGAAATAAAAGGAACTGCAAAGTTTCATCTGAGAAAAAGCAATTGCAGTCAATTATTGGTGCATTGTGGTCTGCCCCCAAGTGCGTAAACTGCCAGTAGCCTACTGGTCAATTAAGCGTTTTTGTTAATTATTTTGCGTATGAAATTAGTTGAAACCCCATTTTCCATGACTTTGTACATTATACGCTTGAGAAACATATTGCAGAGTTTGAGTGGCCACCATGCAGTCGTTTAGTAGTGGCATTGATTACAAGTAGGGTCAGGCGAGGTCAGCACTCCCAAGGGATTTCCCCATTGAAATTGTACACAAAGCAACATAATCCTTAGAGGTAATGAAGCCGCCAGACAGGCTACGTCAACGAGCATTTGATACATTGTAAATTTTTTATGAATGAGTTGTTTACTACTAGGTCTGTGTGGGGGTTAGGGGGTTAGGGCGGTGCTTTTGGAGCAAGCCTGACTGAAAACAGCTGTTTGACTTGGCTGTAAACAACTGTTTGACTCACGTGGCGTGAAGGGAGCAATGTCTGGAAGTAATAATTGTTTGGCACGCTCTTTGCAGTCAAGCATAGCGTATCTACCTATAAACGGAGGAAGAGTAGGTTTTGACTGCCCATTTAGCCACCCCCCCCCCCCATCCCCCCTTTATTTTCGGACATAAAGAAAAAGAAAAACCACCCCACCCTACACAAAATCATGAATCCTCCCCTGAAAAGGGTGGAAATATATTATGGGAATTCCGACGCGGATCCAGGGGTGGGGAGGGGGAGGGGGAGGGGGAGGGGGGTAAAACCCAAATAATACAAAACATAACAGGTGGTTATTATCAGACATAAAAAAAAATGAAAAACTTGACCCCCACCCTCCCCTCCCCCCTTAAAATTTCCTGGATCCTCCCCTGAAATGGTCATATACAACCTCTAGACCATCTGAAAGAATTTGGGAATGCTAGGAGTCCGATTATGCAACGGTATATGCCCCCGTTCATTGAGTTACGCGTGCCAGTTGTCGACTGGCAGCGCGCACTTAAGGGTTTTAACATCTGTTCATCACAGCATACTACAATACAATTACAATTAAATATGATTTTCCCTGATAGTAATGAGCAAATATTTTGTAAATCTCAGATGTAGTTTTAATTCGATGTACAATAAAGTTGTATAATGACAGAAAATAGGTTTCAGGTTTGTCTAAAGCAGTACCCTTTTTGAGGTTGTTTTAAACACATGTGAGTGTTTTGGTCACGTAAAATACTCAATATTGCATTAGCAATATGGTGGAGTTACAGTGCTGGATAAACACAACTTATTTCTGTTTGGCCTAATGGTGGAAAGAAGAGGCAAGCAAGACGTGGTTTGTAAATCAATATTTTTCTCCACCTCACTTGTTGAATTGTAATACCAAACAACCTTGATATTTTACAGCAGCTACGACAGTCTTTATTTATCAATTTGGTCAGTTTAGCCAAGTATGGCTACCTTTTCCAATTCATTGCTCACTGCAGATAAGCAAAAGTGTAAAGGCCAAATCAATTTATTTTCCTTGATGCAATGTAGAATTTGTGAATCGCACACTGTAGAAGACTACAATAATTATATGGTAGAGGTACAGTGCTGGATAAATCAAGACTGGTTTTTAATCAATATTTCCCTCCATCTCCCATATTGACTCGTAAAATATTACTATTAAACAACCTTGGCATTGACTCAACAGCTACGACAGTCTTTTATTTTGTAGAGTTACTGACAGCAAAGTTAATATTTATCAATTTGGTCATTTTAGCCAAGCATGGCTACCACTGCGTGTTGTTCTATTTACCCTTTCCAATTCATTTATTACTCACTGCAGCCAGTTGAGGTGTGAATTGTAAATCGTACACTGTAGAAGTGTACCATCACTTTAGTTACTTACATTTCAAGCTTTTTAATTCAAGATACGTAGATATTCAGTAATTTCCCCACGAACAGTGTCAGGCGAGCCAACATGTTCACGTGCCGCTGACATGCTGTGGTCTGTTTCACTTCTGTTCATCACAGCACAATACATTACAATTACAATTAAATATGATTTTCCCTGATGGTAATAAGCAAATAGTTTGTAAATCTCAGACATAGTTTGTATAATGACAGAAAATAGGTTTCAGGTTTGTTCTACTAGCTAAAACAGTACCCTTTTTCAGGTTGTTTTAAACACATGTGAGTATTTTGGTCACGTAAAATACTCAACATTACATTAGAATATGGTGGAGGTACAGTGATGGATAAACACAACTTATTTCTGTTTGGCCTTATGGAGGAAAGAAGAGGCAAGCAAGATCTGGTTTGTAAATCAATATTTTTCTCCATCTCACTTGAATTGTAACACTAAACAACCTTGATATTTTACAGAAGCTACGACAGTCTTTTGTACGGAAGCGTATTTAGGACATGGCAGAAAAAAAATCCCGGATTACTATTTCGCCCGGGCGAATTACTATTTCGCCCGGGCGGATTACTATTTCGCCCGGGCGAATTACTATTTCGCTGGGCGAATTAGTAATTCGCCTGGGCGAAATACGTTTATGTTACTTAAAAGTGAAGTGAATTTGAACCTGCGACCTCTGGGTTAATGTGCTGGTGCTTTACCAACTGAGCTATCTAGCCCTATGTTGGCGGTCTCTCCATTTTGAATTACATATAATGTTACTCATGATGTTTGGAATTAACAAAGAACAACTTAATAGAAGTGAATTTGAACCTGCGACCTTTGGGTTAATGTGCTGGTGCTCTACCAAGTGAGCTATCTAGCCCTGTATTGGCTAACTGATCAATATCTTTGTTCAGGGGGCGGTAGTCAGAAGTCACAGAATGCCGTATAACCACGGATCACGCCCCATGTTACCATACAAAATAATATAAATTTTATTTAGTGTATTCTGTATTCTAATTGTTAATCAGGTACTAACCACATTGTTATGTTTACCTCTTTCATATACACTGTAAAAATTATTTGCACTTCTTCTACAATCCATCACTATTTTATCCCCCTAAAACCTGGCTCATGAGGTGCAAAAAAAATTAAAACATCAAAAATGAAGTGCATAATAAGAGTATTTGAGGCACTTGAGGTGCTTAATATTTGGCATTTGACCGACACTTTATTTATGATTTTAGACCAGTACTATCTTGTCCCAAAATAACTGGCATCAAGGGCGCAACCACGTGTTGAAAGTTGGGGGGGGTCCCAAGCAGCCAATAGCAACGTGATCTGCGGGCGAGCGAAGCGAGCACGCCACTAGCAGCTGGGGTCTTGGTTCAATATCACGTATTTCAGCGTGTTGATGGAAGTGTTGCATAATTGTGATGTCATGAATGACATTACTAGGATCATGTATACATAAAATACCAAAATGTTCCAGAAGTTGGGGAGGTCCACATAAAAGTAGGGGGGTCGTGACCCCGAACCCCCAGTGGTTGCGCCCTTGACTGGCATAGTACAGACACTTGAGGAACCTCAACCGAACTATCCTTATTTTATTCTACACCTGAGATACAAGAATGTAAATGGATAATCAGAAACAAATGGGCATGATATTTCTGAGCTATTCGCATCTGAAACAGAAAATTCCGAGGCATGTGCGTGTTTCTTCGTGTGCACGTATATGTATATACACGTATATAAAAATACACGTGCATACACATGTGAGTGTATTCAAGCGAGGCCTTCAGGGTTCCCGGCCCGGTGTCCAGGCTGGCTCTTGCTCGCGCTGGCAGGGTGAGAAAACGCTGGTGTTCAATTTGAAACAAAGAACAAGTTAATTGTTAACCATAATTATGTATGCTAGCCATCAGCACCAGATCAAGAAATAATTTTTCAGAAAAACGTTTTTCCAATTACATAATGAGATCAACTTTTATTTCAACAAGAAATTAATTAACATTAAATTTATTATTGGAAAAACAAAATTATTCAGAGGGATAACGAAATCAAAAAATTTAATACATTTTCCACAGGGGGAAGTTTGGGTAGTTCAATAATTAAAAGGAGGCTTCCCAAACCATTCATCACACCTGCATCCATACACAGTGTGGTAGTTTCACACACTGTAGCCAGTGTACGTAAACGGATTCGGCAGGCTGAGAAAAACACTGGTGTTCAATTTGAAACGATATGTAACCATATATTTGCCTCATTTATGAGGCCTCTCTTAGCCACCATATTAGCCACCAAATTTTTTCTGGTTCCAGTGATCGTGTATACATGCATTACGTATTTTACTGGTTATCAAAACAAAATAAAACAACATCAAAAAAAAAAAAAAAAGTAAATAATAAAAAGTAAAAAAAATAAAATATAAAATAGCATGTCACCGCATCGATTTTAAGCCGACCTATGACCAGAAACTGGAGAACTTTTTTTAAATAAACATTCAATTTATTAATGGAAGAACAACTTCTTTGGAAGTAAATGAACATTGTGAAGTAAATGAATTAAAGTAAATATTTGAACATCTTAATTGAATTGAATGTTAATCATATAGATTGCAATACAAAAGACTCAGCGAGAGGATGGATCATGATATTAAAATAAATGTATACCCTACATGAAGACCCATGAGCATCACAGTTATTTGTTTAGAGGGTTCACTTTATCCATTTTATTATAGGTTTTCCCGATGAATTTCAAAATATTGCATTCAGTTTAAATACGTGACTCATTCAATTTGATTTGAAAATGAATACTCCTTTACATCATCATTCAATCAGCAAAAAGATACATTCAAATTCATAACTTGAGCATTCTATCTTCATTTAACCCAACTCATTGATACATTATTACGTTCCAATTGAAAGTGTCGTTAAGTTACAACACTCGAGAGCCGAAATTGAATAGAAATGAATTTGAATTATTATTATTATTAGTATTATTATTAGACATTTCTGGTAATGAAACCAAGGATGCCTCAAAAGCACACTTAAGCACTGTAGCTCAGAAGCCTGAGGAAACCTGTAAACAAGGGTGCTTGCTATGTGAACCAGAAACACCGGGCACGATAAGTGTTCTGGGTTCTTTTACGTGCATTACTTAATCTATACATCTCACAAAAAGAAAGTCCCCACCTGTATGTTTTAAAAATATTTTTAAATTTTAGAGACTTATGAGCATAAACATGATATGACGATTTAGCCTGATCATCGACACACATGTTGCAAGCAAGATTTGTGCGGATAACGTTGCGCATCAGTGCACACAACTCGGTTGATTGTGTGGGGGTACCTGTTCATTTCTCACAACTTTGCATTGTGGCTCAAAATAACGCCCCTGAACTCAAGTAAAATGGGTTATCCCTTTTGTCATCAGCTTTATTTGTCTGTTACATATTGTCTTGGAGCACTTTTAAACTAAAGACCTCATTATTGGAATGTTCATTTGCCAATTTCAACGCCGATTTGATCAAATATTGTGGAGATTCAGGAATGAACTGCAAATTCACCGTACAAAAATGTAGAGATCCATTTATTTGAAATGTGACGTCACTGTTGTCTTTGGATGTTAACAAATTTCACACAGGAAGGTTATCAAATAAAATGACATTTTACATCACTTTAACGTGAGGTTAGAGACTAATTTTTTTTGGTAATTTTTTAACACTTTAATAAGGACTCTAGTTATTGAAAAATCACAAAACTAAATTTGACCTTAGAGCCCCTCTTTCATATGGGTAACATTGTCTTACTTATCTTGTCTACGTGTTCTTATGGGAATTTAACTTTTACTGTCCATATATGTTAAGAAGTATAATTTTGTTATCCCCTTATGTGTAGAGGAAACAAAGTAAAATGCATATAAAATGAATCCAGTAATACTGAATATGTTCATGTGCACACATATGTATACGTGTATGTCAAACTTCTAACATAAAAACGATTTCGATTATATCACATAACAACATGCTACACAAAACTCAAGATTTGCTAATCAAAGTTATCATAACATACCGATCGGTGGCGGGCGGGGGGGGGGGGGGTTGGTATGCCAAAGCTCCCTGAATATTGTACATGATTAAAAACAGATTAAGTTATGGTGACGGACAAATTCAGATGTTCAACCCCCTCCCACCCCCCCATGGGCTGCCGATTTGTTTGCTTGTAAGAATTGATGTTACAAATAATTATAATTGCCACATTTACCCCCCCCCCCCCTCCCTTGATCGACGTTTGAAATCCTCCATTTTTATTGGGAAAATAATACAACCCTCCCCCATGAACAATTTCTGGCCGACTACACACTTGCCGATCAGTATACCAGCTCGTTACTGAAACAAATACCTTTCTCCAACACCGGCGGCGAAAAACGGACATCTACTTTTCAGCTTTTTTCCTACAATCGAATTTAATTGTCTACATTTCGACGTTTCGTGTTCCTTTATATGTCGGAGCACCAACATGGCCTTGGGGTGGATGCCTTTATCTGTTAGGCACCAATAGGCAACCCTCTATCCAGTCATAATAATAGAGATATAGTGGAGTACTAACATGGCCCCGTGGTGGATGCCTATATTTGTTAGGCACCAAGACAACCCTCTATCCAGTCATAATAATAGAGATATAGTGGAGTACCAACATGGCCCCGTGGTGGATGCCTATATTTGTTAGGCACCAAGACAACCCTCTATCCAGTCATAATGATAGAGATATAGTGGAGTACCAACATGGCCCCGTGGTGGATGCCTATATTTGTTAGGCACCAATAGACAACCCTCTATCCAGTCATAATGATAGAGATATAGTGGAGTACCAACATGGCCCCGTGGTGGATGCCTATATTTGTTAGGCACCAATAGACAACCCTCTATCCAGTCATAATGATAGAGATATAGTGGAGTACCAACATGGCCCCGTGGTGGATGCCTATATTTGTTAGGCACCAATAGACAACCCTCTATCCAGTCATAATGATAGAGATATAGTGGAGTACCAACATGGCCCTGCGTTGGATGCCTTTATCTTTTAGGCACCAATAGGCAACCCTCTATCCAGTCATAATAATAGAGATATGTGGCGGGGTACCAACATGGCCCTGTAGTGGATGCCTATATTTGTAAGGCACCAATAGGCAACCCTCTATCCAGTCATAATAATAGAGATAGAGTGGAGTACTAACATGGCCCTGGGGTGGATGCCTATATTTGTAAGGCACCAATAGGCAACCCACTATCCAGTCATAAATAATAGAGATATAGTGGAGTACCAACATGGCCATGCGGTGGATGCCTTTATCTGTTAGGCAGCAATAGACAACCCTCTATCCAGTCATAATAATAGAGATATGTGGCGGGGTACCAACATGGCCCTGTGGTGGATGCCTATATTTAATTTGTAAGGCACCGATAGGCAACCCTATATCCAGTCATAATAATAGAGATATAATGGAGTGCCAACATGGCCCTGGGGGTGGATGCCTTTATTTGTTAGGCACCAATAGGCAACCCTCTATCTAGTAGAGACCAGTGTGCGATCAATGAAACAACCAATATAAACAGGAATTAGCGACCGCAGGTAATTAATGAACCAATTAGACCTCAGAGCGTATCAGTGTGTACCAGAGCCTTTGAGATGAAGGACTTTCAGCCTCGTGCCCAGCCCGAAAAGCCGTATTGAAAAATCTCATAAAGTGACCGCATTAATTAAGATTACAATGGTGAGTAAAACTATGGAACATCCTTGACACAGTAACAATACTTTATTAATGAGAAGTCTCACCAAGAAAGCACCCTCTACACTCCGGCCATCAATGTGGAGCGAGTTGAATTTGACTGGGAAAATTGCGCTGCCAAATGTTTCCAACGAAAATTTGGTTTTAACTCAACATTGAATGGGGGTGTGCCGATAAGTTTTGTAAACCATTGCAGATTGTAACCAATACCACAGCTGTGCCATCGCGCCAAGATTAATGAAAATAAGGAAATTAAAAAAAAAAAAGTTTCCTTTATCCGAATATGGAAAACCTAAAATCGGTAAAGCACGGTGATCTATGGAACATTTGCGTCATTTGAGAGATATCACATGTACCACCCTGAAGGTAAATAATTATAAACAAATAATGTCCGTCCGACCTATTGGCAGTTTTCTAAAATGAAGAAAATGTTCTAAAAATTACATCGGAGGTTCCAATTGGGACGTTCCAATTATTAAAAGTGTGTTTTCCAAACTTAAACCATTGATAAACTTCAGGTAATCAGGTGTTTCTATTGGCCAAAAGATTCTAAATTATCAAACGTTGTTAACTGTATGTTATTAATTACCAGTTGCGTAGGTGTCGTTATTGTACAGACAGAAAGCCATTGTCGGTTGCGTACACTCACGCATTATTTATCAGACGCATACGTGCTATTATCGTACATACAGACAGTAATTATCAGTTGCGTACGTTATTATCGTACACGTGTAAAGTAATTATCAGTTGCGTGCGTGCTATTATCGTACACGCAGTAGTAATTATCAGTTGCGTACGTGCTGTTATCAGTTGGGTACGTGCTAATTATCGTACACGCATACAGTAATTATCAGTTGCGTACGAGTTATTATCAGTTGCGTACGTTCTAGTTATCGTACACGCATACAGTAATTATCAGTCCCGTACGTGTTATTATCAGTTGCGTACGATCTAAGTTATCGTACACGCATACAGTAATTATCAGTTGTGTACATGTTAACTGCTCCAGGTTGGCTGGTTTATTCCATATGTTGGCGCTGCGAACAAAGTAAGAAAATTATACTATTGTTCATTATCCACTACTGCGGAAGGCGAAGAAATGGAACTTGTTGCAGATTCTCTACAGCTGGGGGAATGGAGAAAGCATGGGCGGAGCCAGTGTCTCTAAAAAAGGGGTCATGCAACAAAAAGGGTAGAAAACTGCCAATATCCTGTTTTCATTTTCTCTATTGTTTAGCTGCAGCTATTGATGCTCTATTGATGCAGCTATTGATGTGGTTTCTCTGTCTCTGAATTGGGAAGTCAACATATTTTTGAATGCATTGATGTATTTCAATTCCTGTTGTTTTATTTCTTGATTTATCGTCTCTTTTCATGTGTACATATATATGTCTTGATTTATAGTCTCTTTTCATGTGTACATATATATTTCTTGATTTATAGTCTCTTTTCATGTGTACATATATATTTCTTGATTTATAGTCTCTTTTCATGTGTACATATATATTTCTTGATTTATAGTCTCTTTTCATGTGTACATATATATTTCTTGATTTATAGTCTCTTTTCATGTGTACATATATATGTCTTGATTTATAGTCTCTTTTCATGTGTACATATATATTTCTTGATTTATAGTCTCTTTTCATGTGTACATATATATTTCTTGATTTATCGTCTCTTTTCATGTGTACATATATATTTCTTGATTTATAGTCTCTTTTCATGTGTACATATATATTTCTTGATTTATAGTCTCTTTTCATGTGTACATATATATTTCTTGATTTATAGTCTCTTTTCATGTGTACATATATATTTCTTGATTTATAGTCTCTTTTCATGTGTACATATATATTTCTTGATTTATAGTCTCTTTTCATGTGTACATATATATTTCTTGATTTATAGTCTCTTTTCATGTGTACATATATATTTCTTGATTTATAGTCTCTTTTCATGTGTACATATATATTTCTTGATTTATAGTCTCTTTTCATGTGTACATATATATTTCTTGATTTATAGTCTCTTTTCATGTGTACATATATGTCTTGATTTATAGTCTCTTTTCATGTGTACATATATATTTCTTGATTTATAGTCTCTTTTCATGTGTACATATATATTTCTTGATTTATCGTCTCTTTTCATGTGTACATATATATTTCTTGATTTATAGTCTCTTTTCATGTGTACATATATATTTCTTGATTTATAGTCTCTTTTCATGTGTACATATATATTTCTTGATTTATAGTCTCTTTTCATGTGTACATATATATTTCTTGATTTATAGTCTCTTTTCATGTGTACATATATATTTCTTGATTTATAGTCTCTTTTCATGTGTACATATATATTTCTTGATTTATAGTCTCTTTTCATGTGTACATATATATTTCTTGATTTATAGTTTCTTTTCATGTGTACATATATATTTCTTGATTTATAGTCTCTTTTCATGTGTACATATATATTTCTTGATTTATAGTCTCTTTTCATGTGTACATATATATTTCTTGATTTATAGTCTCTTCTCATGTGTACATATATATTTCTTGATTTATAGTCTCTTTTCATGTGTACATATATATTTCTTGATTTATAATCTCTTTTCATGTGTACATATATATTTCTTGATTTATAGTCTCTTTTCATGTGTACATATATAATTATTTCTTGATTTATAGTCTCTTTTCATGTGTACATATATATTTCTTGATTTATAGTCTCTTTTCATGTGTACATATATATTTATGTAAATTTTGTAAGTGAAATTCTATAAACTGTTCCATTCGGCTTTTTAGTTGCCTTATGCAATGATTGAATAAATCAGAATAAATACAACTGGGGCACATGCCTCGCTTTGCCCCTCGGATCCACCGATAAGAGAAAGAGAGAGCATCAAGCTACCCTGCTTTACCCCTCCCTTCCCTTCCTCTCCCCTCCCTTCCCCTCGCTTTTCCCCTCGGAGCCACCCATAGGAGAAAGAGAGAGCATCAAGCTACCCTGCCTTATCCCTCTATTCCCTTCCGCTCCCAACTCTTCCCCTCGCTTTGCCCCTCGGATTCACCGATAAGAGAAAGAGAGAGCATCAATCTACCCTACCTGACCCCTCCCTTCCCTTCCCCTCCCCTATCTTCCCCTCGCCTTGCACCTCGGATTCACCGATAAGAGAAAGAGAGAGAGCATCAATCTACCCTACCTTACCCCTCCCTCTCCTTCCCCTCCCCTGTCTTCCCCTTGATTTACCCCTAGGATCTACCGATAAGAGAAAGAGAGAGCATCAAGCTACCCTGCCTTACCCCTCCATTCCCTTCCCCTCCCAACTCTTCCCCTCGCCTTGCACCTCGGATTCACCGATAAGAGAGAGAGAGAGAGCATCAAGCTATCCTGCCTTACCCCTCCCTTCCCTTCCCCTCTCCTCTCTTCCCCTCGCTTTGCCCCTCAGATCCACTGATAAGAGAAAGAGAGAGCATCAAGCTACCCTGCTTTACCCCTCCCTTCCCCTCGCTTTGACCCTCAGATCCACTGATAAGAGAAAGAGAGAGCATCAAGCTACCCTGCCTTACCACTCCCTTCCCTTCTCCTCCCCTCTCTTCCCCTCTCTTTGCCCCTCAGATCCACTGATAAGAGAAAGAGAGAGCATCAAGCTACCCTGCTTTACCCCTCCCTTCCCTTCCTCTCCCCTCCCTTCCCCTCGCTTTTCCCCTCGGAGCCACCCATAGGAGAAAGAGAGAGCATCAAGCTACCCTGCCTTATCCCTCCATTCCCTTCCCCTCCCAACTCTTCCCCTCGCTTTGCCCCTCGGATTCACCGATAAGAGAAAGAGAGAGCATCAATCTACCCTACCTGACCCCTCCCTTCCCTTCCCCTCCCCTATCTTCCCCTCGCCTTGCACCTCTGATTCACCGATAAGAGAAAGAGAGAGAGCATCAATCTACCCTACCTTACCCCTCCCTCTCCTTCCCCTCCCCTGTCTTTCCCTCGATTTACCCCTAGGATCTACCGATAAGAGAAAGAGAGAGCATCAAGCTACCCTGCCTTACCCCTCCATTCCCTTCCCCTCCCAAATCTTCCCCTCGCCTTGCATCTCGGATTCACCGATAAGAGAGAGAGAGAGAGAGCATCAAGCTATCCTGCCTTACCCCTCCCTTCCCTTCCCCTCCCCTCTCTTCCCCTCGCTCTGCCCCTCGGATTCACCGATAAGAGAAAGAGAGAGCATCAAGCTACCCTGCCTTACCCCCTCCCTTCCCTTCCCCTCCCTCTCTTCCCCTCGCTTTGCCCCCCGGATCCACCGATAAGAGAAAGACAGAGCATCAATCTACCCTACCTTACCCCTCCCTTCCCTTCCCCTCCCCTGTCTTCCCCTCGATTTGCCCCTAGGATCTATCGATAAGAGAAAGAGAGAGCATCAAGCTACCCTACCTTTACCTTTTGGAGTTTGTTTTAAATATATGTGAGTATTTTGGCCCCGTAAAATACTCAATATTACATTAGCATATGGTGAAGCCACAGCGCTGGATAAACATGACTTATTTCTGTTTATCCTAATGGAGGAAAGAAGAAGCAAGCAAGAGATGATTTTGTAAATATATAATTTTCTCCATCTCACTTGTTAAATTGTAATACTAAACAACATTGGTATTTTACAGCAGCTACGACAGTCTCTGGTCACGTAGAGTTACTGTCAGCAAAGTCAATAGTTTTTCTCAATATTGTCACTTTAGCCAAGCATGACCTCCCTGCTGAGCGTAATTCAATTCTACTTTCCGCATCATTTATTGGTTATTGTAGTCAGTTGAGGTGCGAACTGATCGGTACAAGTCTATGTTTTCCTTTATGCAATGTAGAATACACAATTACCATCCCTGAAAAATCTCTGGCTTTGCGCCTGCTGATCAATATGCCAGCTCGTTATTAGACCTCAATACATGTATGTTTGTAGCGAGCCATACTATTGATGCATTCCCCACTTCGTGGGTCAACAAATAATAGTCGGACACAAACTTTGTTGTGACAATCTCAATCAATGGGGTTGGTTTATTATTAACATCACTATTTAACAATGGCACTAGTAACATGTATGACAGGAGTGGTAGCGTATAGGTACATGTCAATAGTTAAACTTATATACTTGTGCTAAGTTCCGAATAGGGTGTACGAATACCAACTATTGGGTACAGTCAGTGGGGAGCATCGTTCGTTCATGCGGCTTGTCACTCGGCATACGGTACGGGCACTGCTATACCAAGAGACGGGCGGCTGGTCGGTCTCTACGACGGGGATCACCGGGGCTTGACTACACACGGGGTGTCTGGACAGGGCCAGAGTGTGTATCAGACCGCATAGCTATATAGGCGAACTGGCCATATCGACGCCCTGCACCATTGGTTCAACGAACGAGACTCTGGACCGTAATAGTTCGGTATATCGCACTGTCATGGATCGAGTCGCATAGATTTCATTCGGAAGCGCACTCCCGCCGATATCAGGAAATCTCGGAGATTATATAGAAATCTGGGGCCTAGGAATGAATAAAACATAAGCCCAATGAGAAGCCTGGCTTCCGCGTCTAAGGGTAGAAACGTGTGCAAAATCATGACATACAACATGTCCTTGTTTCATATAAGGACAGGTATTTGACGAAAGTGAAGTGATCGACAACTTAGAAAGGAGGGCGTGTTCAAGGGGAAAATGCTTACCGGGCATGTTAAGCTATTTGCTTGGATGCTAAGCTATTAGTTTATGAGGGGAACAGCGGCTGTGCTTGGGTAGGGAGCACTACACACGCGGGCCACGGCTAATGACTGAGCGGGTTAGTCACGGTGACTGTTTGGCCGTGGTTCACCCACGAACCGTGTTCGGTGTGAAAGGGTGGACTCCGTGGAAAGTATTCGGAAAATAGACTAAGTCCAAAGGACGGCTCCAAGCCACGTGGCGGGAGGGTGTGGCACGCACACAAGGCTCTCGCTGGTGTTGCATTATGCATTGCGTTGGCGCTGGATATGCATGAGCAAAAGTAGCGTCCTTGTATGGATCGCATATTCATAGCGGACAATCGAGGGTCCGGGGAAACAACCCTGGGACTTAGACTGCTTGAAATTGCATCGTTAGCAAAATATTGGAAGTGGAAGAAGTGAAGTGGAATTTCTTTTCGTTTTCGCACGACAGGTGCGAGTCTATTGTACACCTTAGTACAATACACAATAGTTTCTTACGTAACTATTCCAGTACATATAAAAAGCCACATGCGGGCTTTTCGCTCACTCTCGGTCAAGCAGTCGAACCTTGCCGTAACACTAGTCTTACGTGCCTTTAGCTGCATTTCTTTAGCTGCATTTCTTTAGCTGCAATTCTTTCAACATGTCTCAAGAGGACAACTCCATTCTTTCGCCGCCCAACGAAGGAAATCAAGACATTTTGCGAGCCATTCAGGCCCTCACTAACTCTTTGGACTCGCGAGTAGAATCTGTTTGTAAGAAACAGAGACTAGCGACAAACGTTCCTAACCTCAAGAGAGAAGGGAACCAGCAGCAGTACAAGCATTGCGAAAAGACCCTTATGCTTGTCGAGACGGCATTACAGAGCATCGATTCACTTGACATCGAAGAAGCCAAGAACAATTTGAAGGCGGCCATCGAGGGAATAAAGGAACGTCAGAAGTTAATCCGCATCGCAGACCGGTCAGAGCTAGGTTGGGGTGTGGTGAAGGAATATGTCGCTGACGACTTGGCTTACGACCTCGGATGAGAAAAGAATTAAAAAAGAGAAAGCCGCTGCAGCCAAAAACGATGCCAAAAAAGCGCCAAGGCACTCGGCTCTTCTCCATTCTCGTCAAGGCCACCGGTATCTTTTACTGCTATTCCTTATCAGCGGCAACCATTTTTTCGTTCCTACCGAAGTTCATCAACCTTCGACAACCGCATATGCTTCCAGTGCGGCATACAAGGTCACGTGCGATCGGCATGCCCCTCCTCCGAATTCTACAGCGCCAGCAAGGACAGTCTGGACCAACACCAGCCCCTAGAACTTAGGGACTGGGAACATTGCCAAGGTCGTCCTTCCCCTCCACAATGAGTTCAAGGTAGATTAATTACATGCATAGATTATTGGAAGTATTCTTTGAAGGCTACCGAATTTGTGATTGATGTTATTGAATCGGGTTACAAGATTCCTTTCATTTTCACGCCCCCACCAATTTTTGCTAAAAACAACCGATCTAGCTTGGCACCCCTGAATTTGTTCAATCCGCCACTGCCGAACTTCTTAGCAAACGTTGTATTTTTCAGGTTCATAGCCCCCCGTTTTGCTGCAACCCCCTTACCGTAGCAACGGAAAAGAAATTGAGACTCGTTCTGGACTTGCGTCATCCAAATAAGTTTGTCCTAAAAACTAAGTTCAAGTATGAAGACCTAAAGCACATCTCCCAAGTTCTCGACTTTAACCAACACTATTTTAGTTTCGATCTAGAGTCCGGTTATCACCACATAGACATATTTTCCGAACACCATAAATATCTTGGTTTTTCATGGAGATTTCACCAAATGATGATACCAGGTACTACGTGTTTCGTGTACTCCTTTGGCTTAACTAGTGCTTGTTATTTATTCACCAAGCTTACAAGGCCCCTCGTCTATTTCTGGCGCGCCCTCGGCATTTCTTGTTTCATGTATATTGATGACGGTCTAATAAAATCCCTGATCGCCAATCCGCATTACATAACTCGGCCTATTGTTAAAGACTCGCTCATTCACAGCGGTCTTGTTCCCAGCAAAACCAAATGTTTTTGGCACCCACAGAACACCATCAAATACTTAGGTCTCCTTCTCGATTCCCGTTCTTTGACATTTTCTGTTCCTACGTCAAAAATGTCTAAGCTTTTGTCGACCATTCAGGATATTGTTTACAACCACGCCCACTCTAAACCAATACAAGCCAGATCTCTTGCTCGAATTACCGGTCAATTAATCTCCATGTCCCTTGCTCTCGGCCCAGTTACCCGCCTAATGACGCGAGCCATGTATCGTTCTATCGAGAGCAGAGCATCTTGGTGCGATTCTATTGTTATTTCAGACTCTATAATCACCGAATTGACATTTTGGCAATTTTATTTTGAATTAATGAACGGATTCTCCATTACACATCAGCACGCTCCTGCTCGTGCTGTTCACTCGGACGCGAGTGACACCGGATATGGTGGCTACGTAGCTGGTTTTAAAAACCAGATAATTAACGGTACTTGGTCAGAGACGGAGAAAACGCGCAGTTCCACTTGGCGCGAGTTGGCAGCAGTTTTTAAAATACTATTAGAACTGCGAGATGAATTAGCTCATCTAAAAATCAGGTGGTACACCGACAATGCCAACGTACCGCGTATTCTTGCTCATGGCAGTCCTAAGCCAGATTTGCAAGCCCTGTCCTTATCCATTTTTTCGCTTTGTTTGAAGCACAATATTGTTATTTTACCAGAATGGATACCTCGGAACAGTAACCGCATTGCTGACAGTATTAGTAGAGTCTTTGATTTCGACGATTGGTCCATCGACCAGTCATCGTTCGATCTTATTGATCGTCTATGGGGCCCACATACTTGGGATCGATTTGCTTCCCCTACTAATTTCAAAGTGAACAAATTTAATTCCAGATTCTGGTGTAGAGGTTCTTCAGGCCTAGACGCTTTTTGCCACACCTGGTCTGATGAAAACAACTATTTGTGCCCACCTGTCTCACCTATAGTGAACGTTCTGAAACACTTATCTCTATACAATGGTAGAGGCACTCTTATCATTCCAAGGTGGACTTCCGCATATTTTTGGCCCTCCATTTGCCCCGATGGCAAACACTTTATTAATTCTGTTCATGACTGGCTCCTATTGAGCATTTGGTTTACCCCACCCACACTGGCTCCAAATTCAGTTTTTAACCGTACACCGACATTTTTGTCTTTGGCTTTGCGAATTGATCACACTGTACCCCCCAGAACGACGCACAGGGGGTTTTGTTCATCCGATCTCGGTTATTGCAATGATTGTCTCGCAAAAAACTAGCCACTTTTCAGGCTTATAGGCGTTTTGCTACAATCATAGGTCAATTGTTACCATTCCTTTCAGCCGATTTGTGAGCTAGAGAACACAGCCGATTTGCGAGCTAGAGAACACAGCTGATTTGCGCGCTAGAGTACACAGCCGATTTGCGAGCTAGAGAACACAGCCGATTTGCGAGCTAGAAAATGGCCAATTTGCGGGCTAGAAAACTCAGCCAATTCGAGTGTCTTACACTAATACTCTGCCACATTACACTTTCTTTTGCGATCCTCAGTGCCCAAGGTTCACCGCACGACCATACCAACTGTTCACCAAAGGAAACTCTTGTGTCCTGTGTCCCTTATTTGCTGTTATTTACTATTTGTATGTTATTACAGGAGGAAGAAATAGAAAAGAAATGAATTTTCTGACGTAAGTATGTAGGAAGAAAGTGGAATTTCTTTTCGTTTTCGCACGACAGGTGCGAGTCTATTGTACACCTTAGTACAATACACAATAGTTTCTTACGTAACTATTCCAGTACATATAAAAAGCCACATGCGGGCTTTTCGCTCACTCTCGGTCAAGCAGTCGAACCTTGCCGTAACACTAGTCTCCCACCCAAAACCCAAAAAATATATTTTTTCCCCCAACCAGATTCGGTCCCGGGGAGTGCACCCCTGTTGAGCGTCCGGGATGCACCCACGTTTCCCCCACAGGGGGTTTTTCGTGGCCACTGTAGGCGCTTGACACCGAATCTACGCGCCTATTATTTTGTTTGTTTGTTTGTTTTTGTTTGTTTTTGATTTTTATTCTTTGCTCTTCCATGTAATTCTACCAATTATGACGCTTTTTGTGCGTGGCTCTTACTGTTTGGCAGTTTAACCAACCATACGAATGACGCGCTGGTGTCTTTTGTGAATCGTTTTGTGAATTGTTTTGTGAATCTTTTTTGCTGTCGGTTGTTTTTTATCTCTCCAAAAACAGATATATGGCATAATCTAGCTACCTCCCTTCACGACCCAGCATTGAAGTCATTGGCATCCGTCGGCCTTCCATCTCTACTTATGTCGGCTAAAGCCTCTTCTACCACCAAGAAGTATTTGGCCTCGTGGAGACACTGGGAAGAGTGGGCATCGTCGAAATCCAACGTGACTATATTTCCAGTCAGCTCCCTTCATTTCTCCATATATATCGCCCACCTGGCAACAACAGGACTCAAATCCGTTGCCGACTCTACTACGGCAGCTGTTAAATGGGTCCACTCCTTGGCTAACTTGCCATCCCCCACAGATAGCATCATGGCAAAGACCGCCCTTCAAGGTTTCAAACGCCTGAATGCCACGCCTACAACCAGGAAGGAGCCCATAACACCAGACATTTTAGAGGGTATACTGGCATCTCACGGACACTCGGAGGCCAACTTGGCAGACTTGCGATTCTATTCATATGTTTTGTGTCTTATGCGGGGTTTCTTCGTTTTGACGACCTAAATAAGATAACGCGCAAAAACTGCACATTTACATCAGATAGACTGACCATTTATCTGCCTTCATCCAAAGCTGACCAATTTCGCCAAGGCTCAGACGTCGTAATAGCCAGAACATTTAAATCCACTTGCCCAGTGTCAATAGCCGAGAGATACTTTGCCGCCCTAGGGGATCCGCAGGACTGTCAATTGCCAGCGGTACGTAGGCTTCAAAGAAAGCGTGCAGGGCTTGTTCCCACTAACCACCCATTGAGCTACACTCGCACACGCGAAATTGTGTTGGACGCCCTCAAACCTCTCGTCCCGAACATATCCAGTTACGGGATTCATAGCTTAAGGTCAGGAGGCGCATCGGCTGCTTTTAACGCTCAAGTTCCACCAATACTCATATCAAAACAAGGTAGATGGAAATCGGAGAAAGCTCGCGATACTTACCTAAAAACAGATACCACCACTTCCTTACTTGCGTCCAAGTCCGTCGGAATATAAGAATTTAGCCGAATTCAATGCCTTACTAATTACTGTTAATCTTAATGCCAAGTACTCGTATTTAAGAAATTATCGAAAAATGTTCACTAGCTAAAGAGGTGTTTTTAAACAGAAGCCAAATTGATATTTTTGAAGTTGCGAAATCGAGAATAGTTTAATTCAATGACTTTTAACGAGATTTGTGTCAAACATGTCAGTTATACATTAAGAGCATGCTGTTGAATCATTACTAAAGGGAGAAAGCGTTGATTGTTATTAAAGTCAGTGCCCAAGGTTCACCGCACGACCATACCAACTGTTCACCAAAGGAAACTCTTGTGTCCTGTGTCCCTTATTTGCTGTTATTTACTATTTGTATGTTATTACAGGAGGAAGAAATAGAAAAGAAATGAATTTTCTGACGTAAGTATGTAGGAAGAAACTATAGCTATAAGGGGTGCTAATATTTATCAAAATCAAAGGGTAAGATTCGTAACAGTACTATGAATTAAAGAGCTTTTGATTATCAGATTATTTGTCTTTCTCCCAGTTATGATAAACAAAACATTTAAGAAATCTAATCCTTAATAGAACGGCCATTATTACAGCTAAAATGGGGAGACATTGCATGTACGAGCCAAGCCAGGCAGCTATTTTTTCTGCAGTACAATTCCTCATTCACTTACAAATTCCCATAAAAATCTAATGTTACAAAGGTTGAAAGGTTCTTCAATAGTTAATTCACTGCAAACTTGCACGAGCATGTTAGTCTAGTGAGTAGAATGCTCGTTCTCAAGGTGTTTGGTTGTTCATCATGTTATGACGTCATCACCTAAAGTTGTTTTAAAAGTACATTAATTAAGTCTGAACTTGGTAAATATGGTTTTCTCTTCAGAAAAGTTTCATGATAAAACTTGCATCCTTGGTGCCAAGTGCGACTTGACAAGAGACTACTGCTATGGAATTAAGTTCAGCATGTGACTTGACTTCAGACTACTAGACCATGGAGCGTGCAATGAAAATGCATTCAGAAATTGAGTTTCGTGACGCATATCAAGCATGAGCGTAGAAACAGTTTAATAGATAATTACATGTAAATTCTAATATATAAATCCACACTCACAAAACTTGCCAGTTTGGCAGATATTTGCATTTGAACTATGACATGAAAATAGCGCCCTCTTTCGGTCATTCTTAGAAAACTACATTTTAATGGCGATTTTTGTATAATTGAATAGTTCACATGGGCTATGTTTTTATGTTTCCCCTACCCTAATCTATCAAATCGGTCCAGTGAGTAGGGAAGAGTTTGGAAAGGGGATTCCATATTTGGGAAATATTTGATGTCATTGTAAAGAAATGAACCAGTTAAAAAAAATCTTGCCTTGAATAAAAGGTCTGAACCCGACTGCTCCCTGAACGTCTGCTCAAAATAGCACTTTACAGTAACAGGTGAGATGATCATTTAATCTGATTTCATCGATCGTATATTACATAATTTCCGAGCAAGAACAGTAAACAAGAACATTGACTTCAAAACACAGGCACTTTCAAGAAGTCTTAAGTAGTGTAAATAAAATAAAATAAATTATTGTAACACAGTTCTCCAAACTGAACATTGGTGTGTCTTGCAATACTTATGGCCAGTGAGTGTATATCAGTATCAGTACATAATGTATCTGAGCCAACTGCAGTCTCTACCAGTTCTTTTGCAGCTAGAGATTGGCTGTACACCAAGTCAATTGTATTCTTAGTAAATGATCTATGAATTACCAGCGTAGGAAATGTACTTTTCAGACGTGTTTTCAGATTGTGGGACCTGTAATTACTGCAGTCAACTCCCTCCACTTCTTGTACGCACTTGATGAACTTACGATGTAATGACTTTGTGAAAAAAAATTCATTGTTTTTATTATTTTCTTCTGGATGACTTCTTCACAGAATTTTATTTATGCATCATTGTACCAAAATAGGTATTTCATCTGATGGATCTGGCCTTGAATTGGGTACATACTCATTATAGCAAAGACAATGATAGCAAACTTCTAAACCCACAAGATCTTTATCTTCGATTTGCAAAAGTAACCTCTCATCTTTCCGTTGGGCTGCTTCAAACAGTTGGCATGCAATCAAGGTTTGGCACTGTGAATACTTATCAGGTTTTTTTTCTCGGTTTGTCAGGGAGGAACTCTGATGAAGACCACGGTTTTCTTCTCTGGGGTTCAGTGCTGCATTCTCACCGCTGAACCTCATCTTGACCTGAATATGTATGAAGAAATGATAAATATTTAATAGAAATAGAGGAATAAGTGAGTAAGGGGAATGGGCATTGTAGACAGAAAGAGAGGGAAAATTAACAAAAGTACACACACAAGACAAGGTAAACAGATAGAAAGAAACGAAAAAGCAACATATAACTAGAAACAATTTTACTGCATATTAAGCTTGCGTGATAAACACGATAATATCGAATATCGCGATACCTTTTTTATTCGATTACAATATCGAGAACCTTTTTTAAGTTATCGGCATATCGGCGAATCGCGAATAAAAATATATCACGATAAAAAATAAATCGACATTGTGAGTCAAGTCAGAAATTCCATGGAAACAAAAACAGAACAGTCTTTTGAGCTTTTAGAAATGAGAAACAAAAGCAAACTACTTCAGAAGTACATACACGCTCTGCAAATGAATTTGCAATTTATTGTGACACTTGTAGAGGGGTATATACCTGTGGTTATCGGCTCTAAAGCAATCATGCATGAATGCAAAAAAGAATTGCGATATTATCGAAAATCGCGATATGTTTGCCGATATATCGTGGATGGAAAAACAATCGATATCGCCCAAGCTTACTGCATACTTGAAACTTGATTGAATTTTTGCAAAGAATGTCGTATCCGGTCGCCACTTTTTAAGGGCTTTTTTGCAACCACTAACCAGTTAAAAAGTCATTCTATCGATTTTTGGTGGTACAGAAAGCGAAAACTATCTTTAAAATCCACTTTTATGATGGTTTTCGGACTTGATTTCCCTTCTAAAAAATCCTCCCCTTCAGAAAATAGAAGGATCCTATTATAGTTGCCACTACTACTACTACTACAATGACTGTGTTGGTCACTAATTGTGGAGTTTACAAGATCAGACTGACATGACTGAGGAAGTCATCGTATACCAAAAATTCCTGATTTTTCATGAAATAAATATCCTGGAATAATTTGAAGTATATGTCCATCATCATCCATATGTTCTCCACCTTACCAGGTAGGTAAGATTAAATTATTGGTTATATTTAATGAAAAATTGTGGCGGCCAGATACGACATTCTACCCGAATTTTTCAATATTTGCCTACCTTGATGTTTCTGTTTCTTATTTCTTTTCTCAGCCGTGCAAATGGCATGGAAGCATTTGTACCACTCAAGAGTGGTACCCATAAATCTGTAAATCAAATGGTAATTAATTTTAGGAATGTCGGCTATTCATCCATTAATACATACATGTAAAATAAAA
This sequence comes from Zoroaster sp. YZ-2022, assembly GCA_029582265.1. Taxonomy (NCBI): domain Eukaryota; kingdom Metazoa; phylum Echinodermata; class Asteroidea; order Forcipulatida; family Zoroasteridae; genus Zoroaster; species Zoroaster sp. YZ-2022. The sequence continues at coordinate 21,630,831 of CM055822.1, read as the reverse complement.
AATAAATGGGTCAGCACCCATCTTCATTGTATACACTATGAACTTAAGTTCCCCAAAACTTTAGTTCAGCTGAATAAGCATCATTTCCATGCTTAGTTATTCACACCGCCAAAGGTTGAATATTCTTGGCCCATGTACAAAGTTATGTTTGTGCAACTACATAAGTATTACTTTTAAGTATCTGATAAAACTCCAGTATAAAGATCCCATTTTTCAACAGTGCTGATTTTTTCCCCAAAAACGTGCCCCTTTGAGGATTTTGATGGATTTGGGGTGGTTAGGGTAACTTATAGTTTATTTTATTGGTCAAGGTATTAACATGGTAACTATTGAAGATAATCACCAGGAATGATCTTTTTTGAAATTGTCACTTCTAAAAAGTATGACAATAATAATATGTCAACAATAGACACGATATTGAGGGACAGACGAGAATGAGATATTAATGAGACATGTTAAATTGTCAAGGATATTTTTCATATAAGTCCAACTATTTTACAAAAAATATGTAGTCTGATTAGGTCCAGATATTTTTCAAATTCATTTAAAAATAATTCCTACGTTACCTGTAACAGAGATTCTGACAGTTGTTCGTTACCGGCGACGTGGCGATCGCAAGTTACAACGTTACTCGTTAGCTCCAACAGCTCTAACGTTAGACCATTCCTTGCTCCATGGTTTATTGGCAATATCACACTAAACCATACCATATGTTTCTTCCATCCACTTGCACATGAAAGAAACTAGCTTTGTCCAACTCATTTCCGAAAATGAAAACAATTTGGATTCCATGCTAGACAAATAGTACATTTTCTGCAGACGGGCCCGACAGCTAGGTAAGCCATTGTTGTTGCTGCCCATCATGGCGGATCATGACCTTACAAATGTAACAGCTAGCTCTAGCTTAATTTACCACCACTGTCGCTGTGCGGTCTTCGTACGAAGGTATTATATGCTAATTAGATACTGCAGTGAATGTGTTTACGAGGCATATAATACACACACTATAGGCCGATATGTCTGTGTGTAGAATGTCAAGGCCACAGTATGGCTGTCAACTTCTGAATAGTTGTTCATTTAAACTTCTGTTTTCGACCGGAAGGAGAGGTCAAAGTGGGGTCATGTCTGTGTAAGAAATGTGACATAGTTCAAGGTCTTTAAGATGATGCAAAGACTGTGAAAATATTTTCTGTGGTTCATGAGATATGATTTTTTTAAAATGTTTTTGATGTTTTCAACTTCCGGTTTCGACCGGAAGGAGAGGTCGGATTGGGGTCACATATCTGTACGAAAAATCACATAATTAAAGATCTATAACATGGTGCAAAGACTGTGAAAATATCGTTTGTGGTTCATAAGATATGATTTTTTTTTAAATATTAACCTTTGATTTAGTGTAATTCGATATCTGATGACCTCACTATGACGTCACAACTTAGTGTACAACGACAGTTAAGGTTTATATACAACTACATGTTAAGGTCTAACTATGTGTGAAGTTTTAAGGTTCTGTGAACTCTGCAACTATGTTTTTGTCTCTGGATAAGTCTTATGGAGAAGAAGAAGAAGAGGTGTTTGGGCACCAACCCAAACACCTAAAAAAAAACGAACAATATCAAGAGGTGTTTGGGCACCAACCCAAACACCTAAAAAACCCGAACAATATCAAGAGGTGTTTGGGCTCCAACCCAAACACCTAAAAAACCCGAACAATATCAAGAGGTGTTTGGGCACCTACCCAAACACCTAAAAAAAACGAACAATATCAAGGTGTTTGGGCACCAACCCAAACACCTAATAATGAAAACAGTCAATTCCTGAAAGAAGAAGTTACTCGTAACACACAAAAAATTCTCGGTTCGTCATTATGAAAAAAGCGACGATTTGATGTTTACAATTAATTTACAAAATCGTAATTTAAAAAACTAACGGGATGAATTCATGCAAAAAGACATGTGATACAAAGAACATTAGGACAAAAACCTTTGTACATGTTATACTTCATCCCTTTTAATACATCTGAACTCAAGAGGGCGCTCTTACATAAAGGCAGCATTGATCCTATCAAAACGGGTTTCGCTGACGCCAAACACAGTCTGGGCTGTGAGTGCTCTGTATATAGCTTTCAAACATAAGCAATTATACAAATGAAATACAAACCATTGAAAATAAAAGCAAAATCCATCACATGTTTGTAGTTTTTTGTGCAGTGTAAGTTTAACTGGACTTGATATGGCTATTGTATTATGTAGGTTGGTGAAATTCTTGCGTCGGGAGATAAACAATTGATTTAATTTTGCCCTACACCGACGTGTGTATAGCATTGTATACTCGGTGCTTTCCGAGTCTCTGAAAAAAAAACTACACAGGCGACTCGGGCGGGATTCGAACCCACGACCTCCTGCTTAATAGTGCAGACGTCTTATCGTCTCGACCACCGAGCTTGCCCGATGACAATTGGCCGGCTAGAATCCCATATAGAAGCGGGTTCCGCGATATATATAGGTTGGTGAAATTCTTGTGTCGCGACGCGTCGGGAGATAAACCTTCAAGTCAGTGTAGGGCAAAATTAAATCAAGTGTATATATGACCGAACTTTCTCTATACAACTGTCAGCAGACGCATCATAAGTTTAAACCAAAGTTGTTGAGCTGTAATATTTTCAGGCGGTTATTTAAGGAGTAGATATCAGAACGACTGATAAGATGGGGCTTATCCCTAACCATGTTTAAATTCAACAAGAACGTTAACATTATAATGGATGATATTACCCACAGGAGTAAACAAAAGAAACATAATTAATTTAGCTGTTAGATTTAGTTGCGACCAGTAGGCTGAACACTTTTCTGACGTAGGATTTTTGTTGCATCTATAGCAAGGCTTATTTGAACTCCTTCAAACATCAATTAGGCGAAACATCTTGGAAAATGAAAAAAATATATATATTAATATTTCTTACACATCCATATCCGTTGTAAATCTAATCCATCATATAGGTGCAGTAGGATTTTAAGTATTATACATACCGGGGCCATCTTTGCTTTCTTGTACACAAGTCTATGAGAATCAGAATGAGGCACATGTACAACTGATTCAGTAGACAGGTTCCTTACAATGTGATGGTTCCAATCATAACGATACCGCCTGTAGACAGGGAACGTGACCATAGTAAGACGCGTGTGTGAGGAACAAACAATACACAATGGTCAATAATGGTTCATTGGGGTAAAGCAATAATGTAATAACTAGCGTCTTAACGACGTGGCTCAGCCTATTGTGCTGGATCTCGACCGTATCCGATGCCATTATAGGGTACCGTTAAAGCAAATCATTGGTAGCAATTTTCAGAAATTTCCTTAAAATTGTCCAAAATGATTTCTAATTTCTTCACAAAATATTTTTAAATCCAAATTAATCTTTCAAACCCAAATAATTTGTTTTGTTCAGATGGAGGTGGGTTGGCCATGGGGGAGGGTCAGGACAGGGAGATCCGTTTAGGGGTGGTCATTGGAATGTTGACGATTAGGATAAACAAAATCTACAACAATGGGCAGGAGCTCAAATCTTCATGAGGGATGGGGGTATATATCCCCTAAAGATTTGACGGGGGATGACCAATCCAATTATCCATCGATAGAGGGCGGGCTGTTCACCTGGATCTCAGTCTTCTCTTGTTTCTGGCTAGGACGAGGAAGGGGTTAAGAAGTCACTGTGTATACTGTAGCTAGAGAAAGGGGAAAGCGCCTTCCTATTATGCTCGCCAACCCCACCCCCTACACCCCAAGAGATCGTGGCCGGAATCCAACACTGGTTTAACACTGCTGGTTCAAAATCGGGGCACGAATGATATAATGATCAGACCATGTGGAAACACGTTGAAACCCCATTTGACTTTTTGAGGTGTAGCAGACATAGGAGGGCGCTTATCAGTATGGGTAAATCTTGTGTAACTGCAAGAGTTTAATTGATTTAATTTTGCCCTACACCGACGTGTGTATAGCACTGTATGCTCAGTGCTTTCCGAGTGTCTGTAAAAAACTACACAGGCGACTCGGGCGGGATTCGAACCCACGACCTCCTGCTTACTAGTGTAGACGTTTTAACCTCTCGACCACCGAGCTTGCCCGATGACGATTGGCCGGCTAGAATCCTACATAGCAGCGGGTTCCGCGATATATATAGATTGGTGAAATTCTTGCGTCGGGAGATAAACAAATGATTTAATTTTGCCCTACACCGACTTGTGTATAACACTGTATACTCAGTGCTTTCCGAGTGTCTGTGAAAAAACTACACAGGCGACTCGGGCGGGATTCTATATCGCGGAACCCGCTGCTATATAGGATTCTAGCCGGCCAATCGTCATCGGGCAAGCTCGGTGGTTGAGAGGTTAAGACGTCTGCACTAGTAAACAGGAGGTCGTGGGTTCGAATCCCGCCCGAGTCGCCTGTGTAGTTTTTTCACAGACACTCGGAAAGCACTGAGCATACATTGCCATACACACGTCGGTGTAGGACAAAATTAAATCAATTGCAAGAGTTTACCTAATCTAAACAGCGCCCTCTTTTTGTGAGGAAACGGAGAGGAGGAAAGGGGTGGGCGGTGAGAGAGGAAACCCCAAAATGAGTAGCTGTGACATATAGCATGCCCCTTGATATTTTTTTGGTAACTTGACATTTGATCCCCTGCCTCTCCCCACCCCGGAAGTCTCCCCACCCTTCCTCCCAGACTCTACCCATCTAACTCCCCTTCCTTCCTTTCCTCTCCCTTTCCCCTCCCCTTCCCCTTCCTTCCCTCCCCTCCCCATTCCTCTCCACCACCTCCTCCTCCTCCCACCCCACCCAACGCCTCTCCCTATTCAGCATCAAGTCGAAATTAATTGAACATTTATTCTGGTCCACTAAATTTTCGACTTAATACTGGAAAGGAATTTTTTATTTTTTTTAAACAGTGTCCCTTTGCAATGTTATGTTAGATGTCCCTTCAATAATGTCAGAGAGAGGTTTAGTTATCTATAGTCTCTGTAAACCTCCTGTCGCCGTTTGTCCTCATCTGTCAAGTCACGTGGTCAAGTTTAGAAGACACAAACTCAGAAATGAAAGAAAACATTTGTATTCGGTTCCTATCACTCAGTTTATTGCACTTGATTCGAACCAGATTTTTCAACAGTATTAATTTAATTGAGGCTATCCAACATTTTTGACATTTGAGTACTCAGCATTGTCAAGATAAAAATTGCCAAACACGTCCATTATTCTCCTTTGAAAATTTCTGAAATTGTGGATGGCCTCTGACAGCTAATTAATAACATCAATGCGTTATGTACAGGTAATTTTCTTTTAATTACAACGATTGTTCTCAAAGATTGATATTCCTTGCTCAAAGTGAGTTTACCTGGGAAATATATTTAAATTTTGAAATGCTGTTTTAGTTCTGTAATAAGGATTAAATAATGGCAATATTTAAAATTTAAATGAATTTATGACATTACGTCATAAATTCATTATTATTTTATAATGGTTTCTCATTTAAAATGACATGTTTAACTTGAGCAGGGAATATATTAATATCTTTAATGACTTTAATTATAAAATTAAGTAAATTGTATTCAATTCAAATCCATTGTCAACAAAGACAGCTTAAATTTTGCAGACTGCTTATGTTTTGTTTTTTCATCAGTCACTTTCCTCGTATGTACACTCACGTGAATCAGAGAACAAAAGAAGGGTCGAAAACACATCAATTGACGGGTGCTTCGCCAAGGACATTTCAAAGTCTACAGAATTCAACAGATTGTAATTGTTGACAAGAGACTAAGATATATGTAAATTCTACAAATACATTCAAATATTCATTTAAAAGATTTCAATAAAGTAAGATATATGCTTAAATAGTTTCACAACATTTTGCTCGAGTCACTGGCTAACAATTACTGGGTAATAGAATGTAAAAGAATTTTTGTATTATTACTCTTATTTTGTTTTTGTATATATATATATATATATATATATATATATATATATATATATATATATATATATATATATATATATTTGGTATGTTTGAATTTTTGTACTTTTTTATTTTTAATTTTTTTAGTATTTATTATTATTAATTGTTAATAAGACCATCTAATAAATAATAAACTAGTGATAGTCCTTTCAAATCGAAAAATCGAATAATTGAATTTATTTATTTTCACTGTAATTTCGTTTGGGGAAAAATTACCGTCCGGCTGAACTGGGATTATTTTACCGTTCATATCTATCGTGAATATGCTGGGAGGAAGATGCGATTGGAACTACCTACCCAATGTTTGTTTTTATTTTATTTTATTATTATTATTGGACAGTTATTTAACCAATTATTGGATATAAAATATATAACAGAAATCAAGTCAGGCCTAATCCATTAGGTTGAGCTAGGACGATCACATTAATTAATATTTTGTTGACATGGTCTGTTATTTGTTCACATTTTAGTATTAACCTTTTTCGGTAGTAAGTAAAACCCACTAAACAATGCTAAACACACCATTCATATATGATTTAGACCCGTAGACTAGTTTGAAAATAAGGGATGGGATGGCTTAAAGAGATTGTATACAACACTATTAGTAATATGTCCATAAATGCATTCATACTTTATAAGAATGAAGAGATATTTATACAATAAAATAAATCTGAAAATTTCAGTTTATTCTCGTCGTTAACGAGAAAATAGCGAACACGTTATCAGATTTGTTTGCATGTATTCAAATGTAGAAAATGGATCCATTTCAAATTTGTAATACATTTCTCACGTTTTACAGAATCTCAGATTGAATAATTTCTCTAGATGTTTGGTACGAGCAAATAACTTCACATAAAGTAAGTTTTTAGATTATATTTTAGTAATCATGTAATCGGGTGTTATTTGCAAACGTGTACACTTACATTGCAGATTGTTTTTCCAATGGAACTCATTACACATTTGTCGCAATGATGTTTCAAAGTATATTTAGGTTTAACACCAGAGCAAGTGCAACATGTCTAGTTCTGGGAAGGCGGGAAGGCGGGAAGGCGGAAAGGCGGGGGGAGGGGGGTCATTCTCAAATACAGATCCCCAGTCTACGGGCCAGTGTTTACGATACTAATATGATTACATTTACAAATATTGTGTCATTTTCAGTGCAGTGCAAACATTTATAATTACAATTACATTCAGACAAACTTTAAACACCAAATATATTTTTCTATATGACCAAACAAAAATAGGCACAACTTTTCCAGCGGCCAAGAAAAGCAAGTGCGGAATTTTACGAAAAACAAAAGAAATTCTTGTGTAATCGAAGCCTTTTTCATGATTCCTAGCTTTGAAAACTTCATTAATAAGTAAACTAACAAGACAAATATCTCAAGTTCATTCAGTGTTATGTATTTCTGATGATATAATGTACCGTGACAAACATAAAATGCTTTCAATTCAGTCAAGATAACTTCATATTTAAACTTCTATCTTAATGTCCAAAGTGATGAGAACATTAGTTTTTTTTTTTAAATATACGTGTTCCAAATGATTCGCTATTTTACCGGCAAGTCCGGTACAGTTATATTTGCCTATTTAGTAAGAAATGTATCAACCTCATTGTTAGTGACATTGTAAAACCACTGACATTGTAAAAACCACTGTTAAACAGTCTATCGTAGGTGCCATTATTTTGAAGAGCAATGAATCCAGCTGCATCATCAATGCATTCATTCACTTAATTTCTCGTTATCCATATCCAATCTTTATCAATAGTTGACCAAGGCTGTTATCGTACGCTACCTCCATCCCGTACCGATTTCTGGCCAGAGAAATTCAGCATACACTGTGCATTTCATTTGAATATGTACATAACACACATACATTGTACAGGACACGTACATGTACATCTATCCAACGAGTGGTCATTGTCTGTATTTACATATATGTACATAACAAATATACATTGTACAGGACACGTACATGTACATCTATCCAACGAGTGCTCATTGTCTGTATTTACATATATGTACATAACACATATACATTGTACAGGACACGTACATGTACATCTATCCAACGAGTGGTCATTGTCTGTATTTACATATATGTACATAACACATATACATTGTACAGGACACGTACATGTACATCTATCCAACGAGTGGTCATTGTCTGTATTTACATATATGTACATAACACACATACATTGTACAGGACACGTACATGTACATCTATCCAACGAGTGGTCATTGTCTGTATTTACATATATGTACATAACACATTATACATTGTACATGACACGTACATGTACATCTATCCAACGAGTGATCATTGTCTGTATTTACATATATGTACATAACACACATACATTGTACAGGACACGTACGTGTACATCTATCCAACGAGTGGTCATTGTCTGTATTTACATATATGTACATAACACATTATACATTGTACATGACACGTACGTGTACATCTATCCAACGAGTGATCATTGTCTGTATTTACATATATGTACATAACACATATACATTGTACAGGACACGTACATGTACATCTATCCAACGAGTGGTCATTGTCTGTATTTACATATATGTACATAACACATATACATTGTACAGGACACGTACATGTACATCTATCCAACGAGTGGTCATTGTCTGTATTTACATACATGTACATAACACATATACATTGTACAGGACACGTACATGTACATCTATCCAACGAGTGGTCATTGTCTGTATTTACATATATGTACATAACACACATACATTGTACAGGACACGTACGTGTACATCTATCCAACGAGTGCTCATTGTCTGTATTTACATATATGTACATAACACACATACATTGTACAGGACACGTACATGTACATCTATCCAACGAGTGGTCATTGTCTGTATTTACATATATGTACATAACACACATATTTTGTACAGGACACGTACATGTACATCTATCCAACGAGTGATCATTGTCTGTATTTACATATATGTACATAACACATATACATTGTACAGGACACGTACATGTACATCTATCCAACGAGTGGTCATTGTCTGTATTTACATATATGTACATTAGACATATACATTGTACAGGATACGTACATGTACATCTATCCAACGAGTGGTCATTGTCTGTATTTACATATATGTACATAACACATATACATTGTACAGGGCACGTACATGTACATCTATCCAACGAGTGGTCATTGTCTGTATTTACATATATGTACATAACACACATACATTGTACAGGACACGTACATGTACATCTATCCAACGAGTGGACATTGTCTGTATTTACATATATGTACATAACACACATACATTGTACAGGACACGTACATGTACATCTATCCAACGAGTGGTCATTGTCTGTATTTACATATATGTACATAACACACATACATTGTACAGGACACGTACATGTACATCTATCCAACGAGTGCTCATTGTCTGTATTTACATATATGTACATAACACACATACATTGTATAGGACACGTACATGTACATCTATCCAACGAGTGGTCATTGTCTGTATTTACATATATGTACATAACACACATACATTGTACAGGACACGTACATGTACGTCTATCCAACGAGTGGTCATTGTCTGTATTTACATATATGTACATAACACACATACATTGTACAGGACACGTACATGTACGTCTATCCAACGAGTGGTCATTGTCTGTATTTACATATATGTACATAACACACATACATTGTACAGGACACGTACATGTACATCTATCCAACGAGTGGTCATTGTCTGTATTTACATATATGTACATAACACATATAGATTGTACAGGACACGTACATGTACATCTATCCAACGAGTGGTCATTGTCTGTATTTACATATATGTACATAACACACATACATTGTACAGGACACGTACATGTACATCTATCCAACGAGTGGTCATTGTCTGTAATTACATAATTATACATGTACAGTACATACAGTGTGTATACATATGGATTCATGCACTGTGTGTAATGACTGCAACGGGGAGTTCAGATAGCTAACTGTGTCCTTTCTCTATGCTGTAAGTGACGCAAAATTACGCGACCAGACCGTTCGGATGCGCCTTGGTCAAGGCTATCAATTACATTGTTAATCTCAAGATATTTAATTTTCCAAAATGGTGCAGTTTGTTAAATCGTTAAAAAATTAAAATTAAAAAAATAAATAAACTGAACTAGCTTTCAATACAAGGTTTTCAAAATTAAGACCAAAATATTAAGTGTTTCCATTTATAATTATAAAAAATAAGGTGGGTACAAATAGATACCGCTTTTCAGCTCCTGTTAGTATTATTATTTGCAAACAAATATATAGGGTGGAAAACACACCTTTTTGGCCTAAACACAAAATATAAGGTCTATAATAACATATGTTTTATTTATTTACAATTATTTGTAATTTATAATTTGTATTTATGATTACATGATAAAGGTAGGCGTGATGTGTTAGGTGATTGTGGGTAGACGGGAAACACACATATTTATGTTTTTGACCGCCAAATATAGCTACTATTTTTTATTCTGTTTTTCCAGTATGTTTCCAGTAATGTTAATTGGTGTACTTACATGTCTGTTTCACGTATTTTCATGCTGGATGCTTTGAGAGGATTGTAGTAGGTATGCCAGTGACGCCACACAATGCCTTTGCTACCCTGATACTGCCCATCTGGGTAATAACGACCATTTAAGTGAGAGCGGAAACAGTCATTGAACCACCAGGCTCCTTCAAAGGATTGTGCACAATTCCCCCATGACTGTCCACCACTCTCATTATCGATTGTAGAGAAGTGCATTCCCTTGTGATACCCAAGAGAGTCACCAGCAGTGCTGCTCACATCGTAGTCGCCATAATTCAGTGTGTACTTCTCACCGGTGATTTGGAAATCCGTGTATTTCGCGAATGCCGTATCGCTACTCCAATCTGTGAGATCTATGCGGAGGTCCCATGACCCGTGTGATTTATCAGAGGTCAGACTCACCAAGTTATCATTCCCTAACCAATGCTCCCCGCTTAGACAACCGAAGCCAGACTTATACTCACTCCAGTCACGATAAAAGTCAATTTTGCCGTCCTCTCTGCGCTGAAACACAATCCATCCGCCGCCGTCAATGTCCATTTCACAATAGACTTTGAGACCATCGCTGAATCCGTCTGGGTAGATCTTGTAGACACCACTTGTGCGGTAACCTGCCTCCATTAGCCCTTTACAACTTCTGTAGCGATCAATCCCAGGCAATGAGAAGAGAGGTGTATTTTCATTTTCATCGAAGTACACACTTTCTTGATCTTCAACGAATGATTCAGGATACTCAGCCCTTGTGGAGTTGTTTAACTCACACAGTTTATTGCATTTATAGAAGTTAAATGACTTACAGTTCTTATCCATGTTACAGTCTCGTCCGCACATGACGTAATAGGGTACAGTTTTCTTGGCATACGTAAAGTTTTTGAGTGCTCGGTTATCTGCAGGGAGATATTCGTTTGCAAGCCCACCACATTGACTTCCCAAACTTATCGCTTGTGATATCAGTGGTATTATAAACACGAACATCATTTTGAAATGGAGTACGCACATCAAGAGTACTTGCTGCGTCATCTTCAATGTATTGTTTGTATATTGGTGAAAACGTTTCAATGTAAATCCAATTAAATAGGTAGAACTATCAGTTTTTATTCAATCAAGTATTTCGGTATCATCGGTCGACCAACTGTTTGATTGAAACACGACTATACTGCACACGGCGCAATGTAGAAATGTAACACAGCTTCGACCGATGAGTGTTTATATTGAATGTTTGTGATCCAAAGGATTGCATGCGTAAAGCACTGATTCGTCAAAGTGAAGTCACTGCTGAATGGTGATTTACATGTATCACCTGATTGGTTGACAGAAACTTGATAAGGCTCAGCTTTATCTGTTTTTTTGGTTTCCTCAAAAAGATAAAATTATTCACTAATAGACAGTCCCAACCTGAATTGTTTTAATGTTTCGAGGAAACAAAATACAAATTTTGCCTTTATGAATTAATGCCTATATATATGAATTTGTTTAGCACATAAAATGTTTGGATGAGTGATTTTACTGAAATATTAATGAAATAAATTAAATGGCCTAGTCCCGGCCTCCCCACTGCAGCTAACACAATTTAACAACAGTATCAGTCTATCGCCTAATTTGCATATACAATATTTTTGTGTATTGAAACCGTCCCCTCCCAGGGCGAGAGACAAGTGGGTACGAGGTATACATAAACTACAGGAACATCCTGGGGACGATGTTGTCGTTCATCATACTGAACATTATTCAAAACTTGATAATTACTATGGCATTATTCGTTTTGTGTTTATTTAAGTTTATTACTTGGTGACCCCCAAAAATAGCAATTCTAATTTATTTATCTTTAGAATGCCAGGAGTGTTCAATGATTGTAATGGTGTATTAGCTGAAGACAGTGTGAATCCAAGCTGTAGGGTAAATGAAAGGGGGAAACACGGTACAATCTGATAACTTGCCCGCTGGCTACACCGATCTGCCAACTAATGCACAACATGAATCCACGAATAAACCCACTAATTGTGCCTTTAAAGAGGATCTGATGATATTTATTTATTTATTTATTTATTTATTTATTTATTTATTTTTTGCCAACCAGTGAAATACATGTATGCGGTTATTGGAACCAGACCACATTTCCTATACAAAGTATGGTGGCTAAGAGAGACCTCACAAATCGGGCAAACGTTTATACCCCTATGTGAAAAAGTCGTTTAACACATCACGGCAGAAATCCAATTGATCCTTGATCCAGCAATTAAAAATGCCGACGCGCATGTCTGAGATGACGCGTGCGGAGACCAGAAACCAGAGACTTGTTTAACCTGTTAAGCTTTTACCTCAAACAGTTCCACACAATAATTTCTGAGACTGATGTAACTAAAAGGATAGTTCTTCAGAAATGTATAGTTCGAGCTTCTTTGACAATCATCGTCTTTTTGACTCTTAATATTTTACATCAAGCTTTATATAAAACTCTAATCAAACTTGTCTTCATTTAAGATTACCAATAGTGTACAATAGCTTTCATGGGTAAATGAAAGGGTGAGTACGGCAAAGGAAGGGTACACGGCAAGAAACGGGGGACGCCTAAATAATGAATAGTAAAATAACATGTATGATGATATAAAGGAACACGTCCCCCCCCCCCTCCATCAATGGTTTGAGACTCAAGAAACGGGGGTACGCCTAAATAATGAATGGTAAAATAACCTGTATGATGATATAAAGTGACACGTCCCCCTCACCCCATCAATGGTTTGAGACTCAAGAAACGGGAGGGACGCCTAAATAATGAATGATAAAATAACATGTATGATGATATAAAGGGTCACGTCCCCCTCCCCCGCCATCCTCCAATGGTTTGAGACTCAAGAAACGGGAGGGACGCCTAAATAATGAATGGTAAAATAACATGTATGGTGATATAAAGGAACACGTCCCCCTCCCCCCGATATCCACCAGTGGTTTGAGATTCAAGAAACGGGGGGACGCCTAAATAATGAATAAAATAACATGTATGATGATATAAAGGACCACGTCCCCCTACCCCTCTCCCCCTCCCCCCGCCATACACCAATGGTTTGATCATCACAAAACAAAAGGAAATAGTAATCTGTTGTCTTAGGGAGAATTCAGGACGGTGCAGGCGGTACATACAAGAAGGAGCGGGTGGCACACCCAGATGTTCATTCTGAAGTAAAATAATACTTTGGACACATTGTTTGTTCTCCATTCAATTTTAGAAAATTTATATAGATATCTTCCAAATCTATATTCCCTTTTGAATTAATCAAATTGTTGTTTTAATTTTGGGTGAAATTAATACCCTTGCATAACAACTTCAAAACAATATTTAGGGGTTACAAAAGACGGTCCTAAATAAGGGCGTTATGTATCAAAACGCTAAAATATCATCATGTAAGCCATTAAAACAAGTTTATATTATAAAACTATGAAATATGTACCTCACAAACAGAATTTAAAGAGAAAAATGTCCATTGCTTCATTGATGACTGCTCCGGTCGTTAGTTCTTTTGTTGAAATGATACACGCCATGATGTACAACGGCTGTTTGATATAAGCCATTTAGCTTAATTATTTTACTGCAGTGAAAAGCGGAACCTTTTTAGGCTACTTCCGTTATAGCCATCATTAAACAATCGTATGAGTGGTTTACTGAACGAGGTTAAACTTTTTCAAATTAAACAGCGACAATCGTTTGAAAACTAACAATAAGCGACCGTTTCAGTAGGGCTGTCATACCTTTTGTAATTAATAGATGTTTTGCAAGCAGAAAACATATGACAGATTTAGTCCTTCCAGATAGTCCCAGCAAATTAGTTTTCAATCCCTGGCTCATGGACTCTCTGTACTCTCAATGCTTTCGAGTGTATGTGACGTCTTAACATCTTGACCACCGAGCTTGTCCGATGGCGATTGGCATGGCTAGAATCCCATAGCAGCAGGTACCGTGAAATGTGTATATTAATTAACTCTTACATCGGGTGATAATTTGATTTTACCCTTACACTGACGTACTTGCAATCGCGTGTTGAATTTGAATTTCAATAACATTCAATTACTGAATTAAAAGTCAAAGTCCTGAACTTGAAATGGCTCATTAAGTGTTTCCACCCGCAGTCGGCTTGTAAAATAATATATGAGAGGTTTCAACTCTTACTGAGGTTATTATCTCACACAAAATGACAATAAAACTACCGAATATAATCATTTGTCAACCGTAGAGATATGAAATCAATAAATTTGAATTTTTTATGACAGATCAATTTAGTGTTTCGGCAGTCGGCTTATAAATAATATATAGAGAGGTTTGAGTTCTTTTTGATGACAGACCAATATTATCTTTAACAGTCCAAACAGTACAGGGACCTTTATAATAGTGGAGCGGCTTAGCTCAAAAAAACAGGTCGATTGTGCACTTTCCCTTAAAAGCATGAAACTTGGCACATGGTTAGAGTAACACAATACAAAGATTTTTAGTCCAGGGGCCACCGGAAATTGCACCCCGTATGGCGGCCATCTTGGATTTCAAAATGGCCCCCATTGTGGACCTGTTTTGTTGAATATCTCCTTAACTGGTAGAGATATCGAGACAGTTGAAACGCCTATACCCACATTTTAGGGGTCTAGGAATCCAATGGTGACACAAAATGTTTGAAAATTGTGGCCGCCATCTTGAATTCCAAGATGGCCACCAACCACAAGCTATTTTGCTCAATATCTCATGAAGTAGTAAAGATATCAATACATTTTTAACACCTATACCCACGTTTTAGGGGTCTGGGAATCCAATAGTGACATTGAATATGTGGCAGCTATCTTATAATCAAAGATAGTCACCATCCAAGGCTATTAACATAGCATATCATCAGTCAACAGGTCGACACACAACATGTGAAGGAATGACCGGGTCATTCCTTCACATGTTGTGTGTCCACCCATCAAGAAAACATCACGAGCAGTTGGCCGAAAAAGCACAGTTACTGTCTCTTGACTTTTCTAGTCTCTGTTGCATTCCCCATCACAAGAACAAAGTGATGTGCATGGAAGTGCAGACTTCTACACCTGCACCGACCAGTGCATCCTTTTGTGCATCCACACCGGATAAGTTCATTGCAGATCTTTGCAGCTTCCGGTAGTGTTGTCCAAATCGGTTTGAACTGACCTTCAGATGTCTTTTCCCAACCCCACTCACTTGGACATGGGAGCTGAGGTTGCGCATGTAATGCCTGACCCCAGCATAAGGATCCTTGGTACACTGCACGTCGAACATGCTGCACCAGAGCGTGGTGTGTAGGCGGAATTGATTCTAGAGGTCTGCCTTTCTTTGCAAACAGTTTCTTTCGTGCTGTATTAATGTCACTACAGGTACTTGTGCGATCATACATCAAAATGACGAATCTTGCAATGATGCTCATACAGGACTCCGTTATATCTGTCTGTTCATGGTTGACTTCAGATAGCGCATCTGTGAGCTCTGGGAACGACTCCCATACAGCCCATGCAGTTCGCTTACCACGCCCAGCAAACGCTGACACAGTGTCGCATCCTGTCAGTGCATGAAACATGGGGAGGGCGTTACACTTCTCAGGGCCGAGAGCAGTGGCTATGTCATGTGCAGAGATGAATCGCAAGCTCTTCCCTGTTCCGAAGGCTAACCATATCTTCACAGAAAGTCTCTGAGTTGCTGTAATGGCGAGTACGACAACATCTGTATCAACGGTTCTAATGAGGATCCTGTCATTCCCTCTCTGTGCCGCATCAGCTGCATGGAGGAACATGCGGCCATCTGCCTCTTCTTGGCTGCATGGAGCAAGTGGTTCTAGGTGCATGCGTGGTGGAGCAATTAAAACCTCAGTTTCCAGTGTGACTACTAACTCCTTGCTCTGGTCTTCAACTGATTTGATTATTTCTTTGGAGAGGAAACTGAAAAGTTCTGTCTTGTTTTCGTCGACACGAAGAAAATTCTGCCATTGTCCAGGAACTGCAACTGAGGTACCCACACGTCTACGAACTCCTTGCCACGCCTTTCTCGGGTCATGCTCTTCAGACTTCCAGGCAGGTAGCGGTCCCACACCAGGTCAAGTCGGGTTGCAGATTTGTACTGTGAGAGAACAAATGGGATGAATACCTCTTTGGCATATTCTCCGAAAGTCTTCACTGTTCCAGGATTTAGCATTTGAACAATCGCTGCCCCATCAAGTATTACGCATGTAACCTCTGGAGCCTGTGTACTTGGCGGTGTCATTTCCTCGAAGCATTGCAAAGATCACTCTTTGTTCCAGTTCGAAGCTTCCCTGCCTGGGACAAGGATGGAGGGTAAGGCTGATTTTCATGTCGGAAAAAATCATCAAGGTTTCCCTCCCGCGTCTGACAAGCAATGTAAAGGCGGGAAAACAATTGCACATCATTCTTTAACGAGGCTACTTTCTGTTTGTCTTTTGGTTGGACTTTTGCTGATGAGCTGCTGAATAATGGCAACTTGTTGCAGGAGAGGACATCATTGAGAGGCTTTTTACGCTCGATGAGCCTTTCTTGCACAAATGATTCCAAAGCCTCCTTTCCCACCTTCTGGACATTTTGCACACTGTGAGCAACTGATGAGCTTGCAATCTCCTTTGTGTCGAGGACCAAAATGTCAGTGGTTTCTTCAAGAAACGGATTACCAAGCTCCTCGAAAACAGACACAAGTGACCTGACATCTTTGTCGAAGGACTTCTGTATGCTTTCAGTTTGGTCATGATGCAACGTTTGAGCTTTGCTGTCGTGGTGCGCCTGGGCCATCTCAAACTCACCAATCACTCTTGCAACCTCTGGGCCAGCAACCATCCATCTTTGCAGAGCACTGGGATTGTCCAGGAGACCAACAGCTCCTCCGTCTCCCTTGATGCATGCATTATTCTGCTCATGTGCCTGGTCCGTGGCAATGGAGGAAAATATGCGCTTCGTCTTCTGCACTGTGAACATGCCCGCCCGGAATCCTTCCAACACATCAGGGTTTGTCCTATGAAGGCTTAGCATGTCTCGTAAGTGGACTGGGATCCACCTCGCATAGTGTGTGTGGTCAAGAGCAAAGAACCACGGGAGAAGCTCCCAGAGAGCATCTAAGTACATATCAAAGTCAGCTTCCCTCAAGGAGCGCACAAAGGTCAGGATGTAAACCTCCAATGCCAATGCAAGACTCCAGTACTGGAATTGTGGACATTCTTTGGTTCTTCTTTGACACCATTCCTTGAATGACAACTGTTGATCCTTGTCAGCTGCTCTTGCATAGTCATCGTATGCGTGATGCTGCAGGTTGCTCAATGTTGCAGCTGTAACCTGATGTGCGTGACGTGTACGCGCAACATGCGCAGCTCGCAGGAAGGAATCTGCTGTTCCAGCTGAAGCAATGCCCGCTTGAACCAATGCTTCTACCCAGCCACTTCCTTCTAACCAGTCACCTGCCGTCTTCAGTGCTGCCAATTCAATGTGCAATCCCCCAAACAGAATAACGAATTTATCCTCTCCATATTTCTCAGGCCATTTCCACTGAATTTCTTTTGCAATTGCGAATAATGGCTGATCAACGGCGATGACAGGAGTTTGCCCAGGATTTATGTGCTGCACAGCACTCAAAATTACATCCATTGAGTGTTTTATCATGGCCACAGTGTGAGCACTCTCATGAAACAGTGGTAGTAGAGCTGTAACGGACATTGGACGAGCTGATTGAGACAGGTTGTGAGCATGGTAAGCTGCCCACGAAATGTTATCAGCACGAGAGGCCGTGGTCTTGTTTTCTATGTGCTCTCTTACATGCTCGAGCCATCTATCGTCACTGGACGTCTTCTCCCGGGCCAGAGACTCTTGACCAATGTCTGGAACTGGTGACCCCTTTACACTTGTCTGTACAGGTGGTACATTGGTGTAGTAATTTGGCAAAGCACCGAGTTTCTTCGTGCCAGCTGCACCACAGAGAATGATTCGACCACGATCAGTGCCATCATCAGGTTGTCTTGGGTGCTGGAATAATGAGATGCCAGTTCCATGGAATGAGTCTTTAGCTGTTGTTGAACCCGGATTAACATCGATATTGTCAACAGCGGATGTAGTAAACAAGTTCAGCTTCAGGTTTGGTGGACATACAACCTGTTCCAATCTGTAGAGTTGGCACACACTATTTCCCATATCAGCAGAAATCTGAAGAACTCTATCATACGTGATGCTGATACCAAGCTGGGAGAGCTTCTCCACCAATTCTCTCTTCCTGGTTTCTGCATGTACTTTCAACCCAACATAAATTGCCAGTGGGGTTTCCCGTTCCAAACTGTGTCTCAAATCAGTGGGTTTGTCCTTTTGCTTTCGGGCATGCTTGACTGCATTGAACTTGAAAAGCTGTGCCAAGCTCAGTGCAGCTGGGTTAGAAGGTTGGTACGCCTGGTCCTTGATGCTAGGACCCTCCAGTATCATGTTGACTAATGATATAAGTGAACTAGGCACAGATTCCTCCTGACATGTTGCACTAAATGAACCATCAAATGGCTTGGAGTTATCAAACAGATGTATACGGACGATCTGAGCTGCCCGTGCAAGGTGCATTGCATCACTGTCGCTGTCCTGTTGACACACCTTTGCTAAGGCACGTCCGATGTCCTCATCGAACACTAGCAAAACGTCTCTACCCATTTTAGTTGCTCTCATGTCCGGAAAATGGGCAAGAATTCTCTGCTTGAGCCTTGTAGATTGTATGCGGCTTTCCTGCTTAATTCCTAATTGATCCAGTCTGGAGGAATAAAGCTTCGATAGATCTGCTACTTTAAATACAGGGGCAATGGTGCGGGCATCCTCCAAACGGCTCTCCTCAATATATGTAACAAGTTCTGCAAATGCTATGCCATAGAGCATGTTATCGATATCCTCAGTGCTTTTTTGCTCCTTTTGGACCATGGATGCATGATAATAGAGAGAGGCTAAGCACTTCGCATGGTATTTCGCTTCAAGAGCAACCATATCTCCGCCACTCAGACGTCTCAGCAAGTCATCGTCGTCTAGAAGTGCAGCACACTCTCGAACACGTTTGTCTGTTTTGAAAGTGGAAACCTCATGAAGTTGCGCTTTTCCAGATGACTGCCCACAGAAAAAGCAGAGATCCTGAGGAATTGATGACACAGAACTTGACCGTGTGCGCTTAGAAACACCAGATGAACCTTCACCTCCATTATCAGCTGGTATATCTTTAGGACGCTTCCTTGCACGTTCCATTTTCGTATTGTTGTACATAAGCCTGCACGACCTATGCCAACATGCATTATGAGCAATGAAAGCTGCCTCGACACCATGACCTTCGTCCAATGCGTCAATGTTTATCGTTCTAGGCAGCAGACCGAGGTGATTAAACTCGAGGAGATTTTCAGCCAATGTCCTGTACCCTGCGACTGTTACTTCACCTTGTCCACCTTTTCGTTGACTGGGAAACTGAACCTTTTCAGTGGTGTTCTGTTGACAAAGAATGCAGAGTTCCCACTGAATAACTCGACGTTTTTCAGCATGTGGCTCAGATGGATCCACAAGTTGCATGCGCTTTGCCATCTCCAGTTGCAGATGAACGGACCTATGTAGCGTTGATCACTTGTGCAGTCACCATAACAACGGATGATGTCCCTGAAATGACAAAATGCATTAAACTACTATCAGTTTCATAGTTTGATCAATATTTGATAGCATCAAACATTTGTCTTTGTCTCTGAAATGTGAGAATAGACCTTCTCTATTTATTACCTATTGAGCTAAATAGCTTGTGGATGGCGGCCATCTTGGATTTCAAGATGGCAGGGTGGCCATCTTGGATTTCAAGATGGTAGCCACAATTTTCAATTTTTTTTTGTCACCATTGGATTCCTAGACCCCTAAAATGTGGGTATAGGCGTTTCAACTGTCTCGATATCTCTACTAGTTAAGGAGATATTAAGCAAAATAGCTTGTGGATGGCGGCCATCTTGGATTTCAAGATGGCGGCCACAATTTCACACATTTTATGTCACTATTGGATTCCTAGACCCCTAAAATGTGGGTATAGGCGTTTCAACTGTCTCGATATCTCTACCAGTTAAGGAGATATTCAACAAAACAGATCCACAATGGCGGCCATTTTGAAATCCAAGATGGCCGCCATACGGGGTGCAATTTCCGATGGCCCCTGGACTAAAAATCTTTGTTTTGTGTTACTCTAACCATGTGCCAAGTTTCATGCTTTTAAGGGAAAGTGCACAATTGATCAGCTAAGCTGCCCCACTATAAGCAGAATTGACACTTGTCCTCTTTGCCTGCCTCCTTTATCCGCTATAACTTCCCCCTTTATATAGTTCCCCGATCTGCCAATGTACTTAATTATTTTCATGATCATATTGATCACTTTAATTTAATCTTTTGAATTATATTGTAATTCTCAGGGCCATGTTTTGTGAACAGGTTACTGTGATAAAAGATCAGAAATAAATAAATAAATCCTGTGAAGCGGCAACCCGGGGATCACTAGAAGAGGATCCAAGGATGCGATATTAGTTATGATACAATTTCACACAATTTTCAATAGAAAAACAGAATATGTACAGGTATAAATATGTATAAATACCTGTACATATTCTGTTGGTGTCTGTATTGTACATACAGGCAATATCGAATATCAAAGAGTAGTCTTGGCTCAAGCGTCAATATCCTACTCTCTGCAATGCCACTGGTGGAGGTTCAAGGGATTACTGCTATCAACATAATTATTCTATTAAAGACTAGTCTTGGTTCAAGTCTGGATTGTTTTGTTAACATTCATATTAGACCTAATTTAACCTGACTTGTAAACTTCGTCTGTATTTTTCAGAATAGACTCACTTCTGAAACTGACATATTTCGTTTACACGCGTCATCATTACATCATCAATATAGGTATGTGTTATTTACCAATACTAACAACGTCCAATCGCGACGAGACTTAAGAAGTATGAAATACGAATATTTGTAAGGCTAATTCTGAAGTTACATAATTATTACTTCATAAGGTGCCAAATTACATATTTATAACATTTTACTATAAAAAATCCTTACGTTTCACGTTTTGATGTGTTAATGAACATGTCATTACACTCATACCTCTGTTCAAAAAGAAAAACTTGTCTAGTTTTATGTGTTACCTTGTCTACAATAAAAGAAAAATAAACACCTTTATAATTATACAAATACACGTGCATTGGCCTACATAATGTGAGTATATTCGAGCGAGGCCTCCAGTGTTCCCGGCCCGGTGTCCGGACTGGCTCTTGCCGCGCTGGCATGGTGAGAAAACACTGGTGTTCAATTTGAAATAAAGAACATTTTTGTTAACTATATGTATGCTAGCCATCAGCACCAGATCAAGAAATAAATTTGCAGAAAAGCGTATTTCTAATGACATGAGATCAACGTTTATTTCAACAAGAAATTAATTAACATTTAATTTATTAATGCAAAAACAAAATTATTAAGAGGAATATCAAAATCAACAAATTTAATACATTTTCCACAGGGGGTAGTTTTACAGACTGTAGCCAGTGTACGTAAACGGCTTCAGCGAAGCCGAGCGAGGTCTCCGGGGTTCCTCAGTGCCCAGACTGACGCTTGCCGCACTGGCAGGCTGAGAAAAACACTGGTGTTCAATATGAAGCGATATGTATTAACAATCAGCACCGGATCATCAGCAGAAAATGATTATTTAGAAACATTTATTTCATGCCAACATCATTAAGAAATAAATTTACAGTATTTGTTCCAATTCATATATTAAGACAGATGCAACAAAACTATAAGCTGTAAATTAATTAACACAAAATAAAAAAAATAAACAACTAAAGAAAACAAATTAACATGTAAGGAAAATGAGGAAGCAAATCTGTTGTACTCTTCCCAAACACAAACAAAACACAATTAACAGGAGATATATACAAGACAAAGACAAGTCAAGCAAAAACAGGAGTAAGACTGGATGTAGCTTTAGACTGGATGTAAAATCAGGTTATCTACATATAAGATTCTAAAATACTACTTTTAAGTTTTTGGCCAAAAGATGTCGGGGAAACAGCTTGTCTTAAGTCTGTACAAAAAAGACTCTGTAATAGGCTATTTTTTGAGTGAGTTGTCTTACTAAAATTAACATAAATATTACCATTTGATGAACTACGAGTCTCATAGGAGTGAACAGAAGCAATTAATGTAAACCAAGATTGAAAACTAGCAAGCAGTAAGTTATGAATATATTTCAACCTAAATTTCCCCAAATTAAGATAATAGATGTTTCTCAGTTTTAAATGTTTGAGATTTTCAAATAAAGGATTTTCAAAATAAAAAAAATCACGGAACCCAACCTTGTTTACAATGCGAACTGCTCGTTTCTGTAGAAACCCTAACAAAATGCAGTGGGTTTACCCCAAGTAAGAATTGCATAATTCAAATCAGGTGTTAGAAGAACTGTTTTCGGCAAAAAGAGTTTCAATCGTGTCATAATACAAACATTTTTTAGAAATCTTACTAGACAATATATTAAACATTGATTTAATTTTGCCCTACACCGACGTGTGTATAACACTGCATACTCATTGCTTTCCAAGTGTTTGTAAATTACTGGCTCATTTATGCAGCAGCAATGATTATATGACTTTATTATGTGGTGTATTATTTTCAGTCACTGATGAGTTAATCTAAACTAGCATGCACTCCGATTCCATGCCCTGTTTGATCCTGACGATATTGTCCCTTTAATATGGGTATAATTGTCTTACTTATCTTGTGTACATGTCCATACTGTCCCCATAATACATTATGAATACAGGGTTCCTGCTCGAACTAGCTTCATGCATATTCATAATTATATTATTAAATGTTTCATATATTTAGAAGTATGATTTTGTTATCCCTTACGTGTGCAGGAAAAAAAGTATTTAAAATGCTGTGGGTACGAGCTATACATAAACTACAGGAACATCCTGGGACGATGTTGTCATTCATCATACTGAACACTATTCAGTCCAACTTTCACATACGTGACCAATTCAAAACTTGATAATTACTATGGCATTGTTCGTTTTGTTTTCATTTAAGTTTATTACTTGGTGACCCCCCAAAATAGCAATTCTAATTTATTTCTCTTTAGAATGCCAGGAGTGTTCAATGATTGTAATGGTGTATTAGCTGAAGATAGTGTGAATCCAGGCTGTGGGGTAAATGAAAGGGGGAAACATGGTACAAAATGAGCTGGAGGGATTCAATACAAACATGTATCCACCAATAGTAACACAGTGGTGACATACTGCCTAAAAGTAGGGTCAATTTAAAGCCATGTGATGAATGGGCCTCCTTGATCCACTATTTTGTTTGCCCCCTGGCTCCACTGATCTGCCAACTAATGCACGTATTTCATGAAGCCACGAGTAAACGCACTAATCGTGTCTTTAAAGAGGATCTGATGAGGGGATGAGGTTAGTGGAGACGCGCATTTTGGGGCAAATGTTCATACCCCTATGTGAAAAAGTCGTTTAAAACACAGCATTGCAGAAATCCAATCGATCAGCAATTAAAATGCCGACGAGTAGGTCTGAGATGACGCGCGGAGACCAGAAACCAGAGACTTTGGTGTGTTTTTTTTTGCCTAATGAAGATCAAGTAATTTTTTTAACCTGTTAAGCTTTGGTACGAGATATACATAAACTAACTAGAGATTTTACACTAAGTTTAATATAAAACTTTAATCTTGTCTTTTCATTTAAGATTACCAATATTGTGCAATGGCTTTCATGTGTAAATGAAAGGGGTGAATACGGCAAAGGAAGGGTATACGGCAAGAAACGGGGGGGGGGGGGGGCGCCTAAATAAAAAATGGTAAAATAACATGTATGGTGATATAAAGGGACACGTCCCCCCCCACCCCCCCCCCCGCCATCCACCAATGGTTTTTGACTCCCCCCCCCCGAGACTCAACTACAATCGACGTTATTAATAACAACATTCAATTACGGAATTAAAAGTCAAATTCCTATTTGACTTCAAATTCATCATTATTTGTTTTCCCCGCAGTCGGCTTGTAAACAAGACTTTCTAATTTTAGGTAGTTTTTGCTCGGTAATGTTGTTTTGATAGCGATTATTATCTCACTCAAAGAGTAACCAATACAGTATAATGATAATATTAATAACACTGTCAATGAAAGATATGCCAACCATCAATTTGAATCTCTCAAACAATAATTGGTCTCTCAAACAAAACTATACACTGTAATGATAATATTAATGATACTGTCAATGAAAGATATGCCAACAATCAATTTGAATCTCTCAAACAATTGACAACAAAACTATACACTGTAATGATAATATGAATGATACTGTCAATGAAAGATATGCCATCAATACATTCAAAGCTCTTTTGATGACAGACCAATTTTCAGTCCAAAAAGTACAAGCTCCTAAGCAGGGGCGGATCCAAGGTGATTGAAAAGGGGGAACTGCTTAAAGGGGCCACGCATAAATTCAAAAGCAAGGTGAATGGGCACTTGCTCTCTTTGTCCGCCTCCAACTGATCCGCTAATTTGACCTAGCTCCAACGATCTGCCAATGATCCTCAGTATTACATGAAACTACGATCAAACGCAGGGGTTGTCAATGGGTACGATTTCTTGTGACGATTGGAAGAGCAGGAGGGTGAAGGAAGAAGCAGGACTCCTGACCCACTCCTCCCCATCCCACCCCAAGCCCTACCAACACCAATTATTTTAATTTAACATTTGGTGGCTTTCATTTTGTCCCACAAACATAATCGGTATTAAATTTCAAAGTTTGTTTCTTGCTAGACTATACGTGTGAGTATGGACACGTCAAGGGAAGGTTTGTTTCTTGCTAGACTATACGTGTGAGTATGGACACGTCAAGGGAAGGTTTGTTTCTTGCTAGACTATACGTGTGAGTATGGACACGTCAAGGGAAGGTTTGTTTCTTGCTAGACTATACGTGTGAGTATGGACACGTCAAGGGAAGGTTTGTTTCTTGCTAGACTATACGTGTGAGTATGGACACGTCAAGGGAAGGTTTTTAAGTGTGAATTTGTTATCAAAGTGGAATATTGTAATAATTTGTGCGCTTTGTTTTAAAATTTAAATATGTTTTGTTATAATATATTGTTTTTGTGAACGATAATTACTCGGCGTGTATTTTATACTACTTGGGGTATATTACCATTACCACCCCCCCTCCGTCATACATACATGGGGAATCACCCTGTACCCTGGATCAATGCCAAGGGGTGAAATCATAAGTTCATCTCGTGCTATTTTAATGAAATTGTACGTTCTCTTTCTCTTTTACACCTCACGGTCCTTTCAGAGCCACCATAGTAAACCAGAGTGTATCTGCTGAAGAACGTTTGTTTAATGGCAATGAAGGCGCATGCGTACACACAGTCCTGCACAACGTTGTCGAACCGTAACTTGAGTACTTCTTTTTATCGCGTGATAAATTATGTTTTAATTTGTGTGTATTTATTTGCATTCACTGATCATTTTTAGTTTTCTGTCTCATTTGAAAGTTAGTAACTAAAAATAAATAATTTAAAAAACTGAGCTCATCGTGGACATGTCAAAAATAAACACAAAATGATGCAATGACGTAATATTTGCCAGTGTGTCAGATGTATTTAACCACGTATAGACTCCTCTAAGCTTCGTTCCTTTTTGCCTGTCAGTAAACCTGTGACTCACTTGTACCTTTGGGATGTCTTACACTGAGCTTAGGAAACTGAAACTGGTCTGGATCATTTTCCTTCTAAGTTAGCAAAGGAATTCAATTTATTGTTGTACAATAGTTTACAATGAATGTAATGATGTATTAACTGGAGGCAGTGAGCATCCAGGCTGTAAGGTAAATGAACGGTGGAAACACGACGAAAAATAGGAATCGCATACAAAAAATGTATATGGTAAAATTACATGTATGATGATATAAAGGGGAAATATGCCTGCCCGCCCTCCCGATCCATCAGTGGTTTGAGACTCAATTGCAATCACATGATCAACCTGAATAACAATAATATTCAATTACGGAATTAAAATCCAAAGCCTTTGGACTTCAATTTCTCATTTAGTTTTCATTTAGCTCATTTTACCCCCACCCCCACCGTTGGCTTGTTAACAATAAGGTCTTACTGAAAACATACTTATTTTGTTTTTGTTTTATTTAATATTACAAATATTTTACAATGAAAATAATGATGTAATGATGTAATGACAAAAGTAATGATGTAATGAAAAGTGGGGGGGGGGGTGATTTTGAAATTTGGGTGCACGGTATAGCTTGAAGTTCTGCATGTGTATTTTTGTTATATATATTTTGTCAACGCATGGACAATTCTGGGGGGATAATCTATGGACCATCCCACCCAGTCCAAAATATGGGGGGGGATATATCCCCCATCCCCCAGGATTTACGCCCTTGGATGTATTTACTGGAGGCAGGGAGAATCTAGGCTGCATGGTAAATGAACGGTGGGAACACGATATAAAATAATACACTGCCATTAAACTGAATAAGGAATTATAGAGAACAATGACGTAAATGCGGCGAGGTTCAGTCAACTGAAACGTTGCCTAGTCATGGTTAGTAAGAGTAATTGTCATGGTTGTTGGTATATTATGGGTGCACCTTACTAAATAAAATACGGTAGTGACCAAATTCATTTGCCGAGCTCATTATTCTTAATTTGTATGCCATCACTTTCTTTGAAAAAGTAAGATTTGAGGTCCATAATCATATACATTTGAGGGACTTGGTAAAAATGGTCCAATATCATGACCTGGGGTCCTTGACTTCCAAGTGTGAGTGATTTTGATGCACTGGTCCTAATTGTCCTAGAAGTGTAGGACCATTTTCCCAAAATGGATGCTTGTCTCTATAGTGTAGAGGATGGTTTCCTTTGGGATTGGAATAACTGGACGGGCCTCTGGAGTATGCACATTAAATTGAAAATAAAATAAAAGTTAGACATCACTCAATATTTTGGTTTTGGTATAAATTATTTTTAATGACTTTTGATCATTTTATATTTACAATTGGTTTGTATGGGTGCACCCTACTCAACACTAACTAGTGATACATTCATGCGGCGAGCCGTATCATAATTTGTGTATGTCATAATTTTTATTAAACATCAATCAATACTTTGTCTGTTAGGAGTTTGTAATGATTTGTGAATGTTTTGTATTTAATTTCTGTATTGGCCATTGCAGTTATGTCATATTGTCCCAGAATGAAGCGGTATTGGTCCAGTGCTGGGCCACAGGTGGGCCCTCCAGTGTGGCAGTGTTCTGTTCGGCCCAGTGCTCGTCCGATAGCTGGCGGGTTCGATATTCACGTATGTTCATACATGTCGCTTAGTTCTGCTGCAAAATCGCTCCAATGACGATATCCATACTGCGTCCTGGCTGTATTAATGTCTATCAGAACTGTCGATTTTCATCGAACAACATCTTCTTTATTTTGGCAGGTTTTAAAAAGAAAATGCCATGAATAAACGTTGTATACATTTAATTTTAATTTCTGTTAAATTTTTCTTGAAAGTTAATGATTTTTTTAAAATAAATTACAAATATATAGTGCGTCATACACCTTTCAAATGTTTCCCAAAATGTTGTGAAAAGGACATTATTATAAGTCATTTTTTCCAATGTTCTTTACTTTTGTTAACGCTCTGCTCGTCACACGTATTTGCCTTGATCAAGGCGCATTGGAACATCCACAATACATCAAATGGTTTGAGACGCAATAGAAATGGCTCATTAAGTGTTTCCATCCATGTGTAATGCACGTAAAAAAAGAATGCGCCTTGAGCACCACTTAGTTGGTGGATACGTGCGCTATATAAGTCCACACATTATTATTATTATTATTATCCACAAAGTTGTCTTGTAAATAATATAATTATGAGAGTTTTCAGCAGAGAACAGAGAACAGACTATTGAACAGACTATTGAATTTTAAGCGGTTTTTGTTCGGTATTGTTGTACTTGTAACGAGTATTATCTCATCCGTATAATGATTAAATTAATAACACTGTCAATGAAAGATATGAAATCAATAAATTTGAAGTCTTTTTGATGACGGGCCAATTTTAGTGTTTAGTATTTCCAAGAGGCAGTTAGTTTGTATTATGCCTATATTAGTATATTTTTCTTAACACTTAAAAAAATGTTGTAATAATTAGTTGTATGGAAAAAGAATGCCGAGTATGACGAGTTATTTTTACTAGAATGCGTAGGAATATAAATGTTGATGGTCTAATCCCGCCTCCACACTGCAGCACACGCCTGTTATTTACCCTGTAGTAGACTATAACCCAAAACTGCATTGGATACAAGCATTCAATACGAGCAATATCCACGATGTGTGGGATATTAGTACATTAGCCAGGTGATACTTCGGTACCATATGGAGGACTAATTCATTTATGTTTTCTTTTACGGAAAAATGAACATTTCAAACAAAATAGATAGACATGCTGAAACGGCAGCTTAGTACTCGTTTTTTAGGCGATTTTTGCGCCACAAATTTGAAAATGCTAAGCTCTCCTCCAATAAAACACTGTTACCACTGTTTGACGATTGCTACCAGACGTAGCCTGATAAGATCACATGTTATGCAGCACAATAATTAAAGCTAAACAGCAACATAAAACAACCGTTGTACATGTTATGTGAAATAAGAATAAACGCATTCACCTAGACTTCCATTTTTCCCCAAGAAAAATACGTCTTTGGGAAGCAACGTTTTACAAGTCTCACCTCTCTTGGAAAACATTTATTTTGGGTTTGTGTTTTTGAACTTAAAGCTAAGATTTAGGGCCAATTTTCTTTATCGCATTACATTGACATCGAAACCATGTGTATTACTGCTTTAGTCCACATCATCAACAATTAAAGGGTCAATATTGATCAACAGGGCATGGAATCCCCAACTGTGCTTGTTTTAGATTAATTCAGTAACTGAAAATAATATCCACGTGATAAGGTCATGTTACCGTTCCTGCTGCATTGAACGAGACAGTATTTTTCAGTCACTGTGTAGGACACCAATTCCATGCCCTGTTGAAAGTCTGCTCTGATTGTGACGATATTATCCCTTATTATGTACTGTGACATCTGCTACCTATATTTCTGAGCTATTCGTATCTGAAACAGAACATTTCGAGGCATGTGCATGTTTCTTCATGTACAGGAACCGGTATAATACAAATACACGTGCATACACATTTGAGTATATTCGAGCGAGGTGTTCAGGATTTCTGTCTCGGTGTCCAGACTGGCTCTTGCCTCGCTGGCAGGGTGAGAAAACGCTGGTGTTCAATTTGAAATAAAGAACAAGTTACTTGTTAACTATATGTATGCTAACCATCAGCACAAGATCAAGAAATAAATTTTCAGAAAAACGTCTTTCCAATTATATAATGAAATCAACTTTTATTTCAACAAGAAATTAATTAACATTTAATTTATTAATGGAAAAACAAAATTATAGAGAGGGATAACAAATTCAACAAATTTAATACATTTTCCACATAATGGAAGTTTGGGTAGTTCAATAATTAAAAGGAGGCTTCCCAAACCATTCATCACACCTGCATCCAACTGTAGCCAGTGTACGTAAACGGATTCGGTGAAACCGAACAAGGTCTCCAGGGTTCCCCGGTGACCGGACTGACTCTTGTGCGCTGGCAGGCTGAGAAAACGCCGGTGTTCAATTTGAAACGATATGTAACCATAGATTTGCCTGATTTATGAGGCCACTCTGAGCCACCATATTTTTGTGTATAGGAAATTTGGTTCGTTCCAATGATCGTGTATACGTATTACGTATTTTACTGGTTATCAAACAAAACAAAACAAAACAACATCAACAAAGATTTTTAACAACAAATAATAGATTAAAAATTATTTTGAAGCCGACTTATGACCAGAAACTGGATACTTTATTTTAATAAACATTTAATTTATTAATGGAAGAACAACTTTATTGCCCTTCATTTGTAAAGCACAATAATAATTTTACTAAATGAATTAAATTAAATATTTGAAAATCTAAATTGAATTGAATGTTAATCATATAGATTGCAATATAAAAAGACTCAGCGAGACGATGGATCATGATATTAAAATAAATGTTTATCCTACATGAAGACCCATGAACATCACAGTTATTTGTTTAGAGGTTCACTTTATCCATTTTATTATAGGTTTTCCTAATGAATTTTAAAATATTGCATTCAGTTTAAATACGTGACTCATTCTATTTGATTTTAAAATGAATACTCCTTTACATCATCATTTCAATCAGCAAAAGATACATTCAAATTCATAAGTTGAGCATTCTATCTTCATTTAAAGGCCTGCGTGGGCCACATTTTGACAACAAGCCTTATAAAAGGCCACAACGTCATCACCTGACAACGGTCTTGTTTTAACTTGTTTTGGATAACCGAACGCACAATATTGACCAATAAAACTGATAACCTTTATTTAATATCCTACTTACTTCAGTAGTCCAAAGATAAACAAATTATTAAGAATGTTCTACACTTGACCTGATTGTTTACAATATCAAATTACAATAATAAAAACAATTTCCGAGAGAAAATGTTACTCGTAACGCATTTTTCCGATTCGTCACTATGTAAAAAATGCGACGATTTGATGTTTACAATTAATTGACAAGAGCATCATTTAAAAAAATAACGGGATGAATTTTGTTTTCTTGAATAAGCCAAAGCTAACTCATAGAGAAATGCATACTCAAAGAAAGACACGTGGTACATAGAACATTAGGACAAAAACCTTTGTACATGTTATACTTCATCCCTTTAAATGACATCTGAACCCAAGAGGGCGCTCTTACATAAAGGCAGAAGTGATCCTATCAAACGGGTTCCCTGACGTCAAACACAGTCTGGGCTGTGTGTGCTCTGTATATAGCTCTCAAACATAAGCAATTATACAAATGAAATACAAACAATTGAAAATAAAAGCAAAATCCATCACATGTTTGTTTTTTTTTGTGCAGTGTAAGTTTAATCTGGACTTGATATGGCTATTAGTGTATTATGTAGGTTGGTGAAATTCTTGCGTCGGGAGATAAACAATTGATTTAATTTTGCCCTACACCGACGTGTGTTTGCAC
>CM055822.1:21543718-21598473 GCA_029582265.1 Zoroaster sp. YZ-2022 | reverse complement strand
TAGGAAAAATATGTGGGTAACATGGCCCTGGGTGGATGCCTTATTTGTAAGGCACCAATAGGCAAGCCTCTATCTAGTAGAGACCAGGGTGCGATCAATGAAACAACCAACATAAACAGGAATTAGCGACCGCAGGTAACTAATGAACCAATTAGAGCTCAGTGTGTACCAGAGCCTTTGAGACTTTCAGCCTTGTGCCCAGCCCGAAAAGCTGTATTGAAAACTCTCATAATGTGACCGCCTTAAGACTACAATGGTGAGTAAAACTATGGAACAACCTTGACACAGTAACAATAATCGTCCGTTGCGTACAGCAAGCAGTAATTATCAGACGCGTACGTGTTATTGTCGTACACGCAGACAGTAATTATCAGTTGCATACGTGCTATTGTCGTACTCGTGTAAAGTTGCGTGCGTGCTATTATCAGTTGAAGTTGCGTGCTAATTATAGTACACGCATACAGTAATTATCAGTTGTGTACATGTTAACCGCTCTAGGTTGGCTGGTAAAGAAAACAATTATACCATTGTTCATTATCCACTACTTGGGAAGGCGAAGAAATGGAACTTGTTGCAGATTCTCTACAGCTGGGGAATGGAGAAAGCATGGGCGGAGACAGTGTCTCTAAAACAGGGGCATGCAACAAAAAGGGTAGAACACTGCTAAAAAGAGATACTCTAAAACGTATGGGTAAACTTAAAGATGGACTTCAACGAGAGCTCGTACACTAAATCGTCTCCTGAGTCTTGTTTATGTTGTGTTGTTAGTTATTTCATTATCAGTACGATGGTTTTATTCCACGTTATTTTGTTTAATTGTGATTGTAAAAATAGCCCCCTTCTTAGATTTCTGAGCGAGTGGTTTTTCTCGCCGTTGGCTGCGCGCTTTCATGGTTCCCAGCAAGGCCCATAGAAATACAATACAGAAATGAACGGTGAAATACCAGCGGCCGTAAACCAGCGTAAGTGTGACGTACTATCTGGGGCATAAATAAAGGAAGCCGTTTTTGTCTTTGTGTTTGGCAATGGGGATTTTACTTGCTCGAAGCTTATACACATGATTTTTTCCCCGTTTTGACGATTTTGTGTAAGACGGCATAATGCCTAGCACATGTGCTGTTGGTGGATGTACAAGAAGTGCCACCAAGAATCCAGAGGTTAGTTTTTTCCGATTTCCGTGAATCCGGCGGCTTCAAGGAGTGGGTGAAGTTCGTGAACAATACACGAAAAGAGTTTCACGTTGACAAAATGGTCGTTGATTTGTACAGCCCATTTTATGGGCGACTGTAGAGATTCTTCAGTCAAGTGAAAGAAAGTTTTGGTTTGGATACCAAATATCGTTTTGAAGCAAGGCTCTGTTCCAACTTTGAAAGCGTCAAATATCGAGAGAAGGCAAGTGAGTACGACTGGGAGTTCGTCAGCCGAGTCCTCGTTTCGTACACGTCGCTTTTTAATGCACTTTGCTGGGGAACACTCATGACATGTGGGCATAAGCAGCAGAATGCCAGTCCTTGATTGTACGTCACAACTACGATATGAATTATTCATGAGTTCGGCCTTTTGCGAAACACGACTTTTCTAGATAGTGAAATGCTGATCAAAATGAATTTTTGTTTACATTAAGAAATTACTTTATTTGAATTTTAATCATATAAAGTAATCATTACACACTTCTTGTAAGCCTACCAGCATCAAAACACTGTAATATATTCCGTTGACGTCCTGCTTTAAGGTGCAAGTTGGCGAATTTCCAGCGCGGTGGTTTTATTGGCAGTGGGCGGGCATGACGACCAGTTGTCTGTTGCTTTGTTTTACGTCTGTTGATTGTCAGACCTTTTGGCCGTCTGTTTATCTGTCCTTTTGCCGTCTGTCCATTTGTCTTGTTTCATGTATTTTGTTTTCATCGATTTCTCTTACCCTCCCTTCCTTCCCCTCCTCTCTTCCCTCGCTTTGCCCCTCGGAACCACCGATAAGAGAAAAAGAGCATCAAGCTACCCTGCCTTACCCCTCCATTCCTTCCCTCTCTCTTCCCTCGCTTTACCCTCGGATTCACTGATAAGAGAAGGAGAGAGCACCAAGCTACCCTACCTTACCCCTCCCTTCCCTTTCCCTCCCTATCTTCCCCTCGCTTTGCCCCTTGGATTCACCGATAAGAGAAAGAGAGAGCATCAAGCTTGCCTGCCTTACCCCTCCCTTCCCTTCCCATCCCCTATCATCCCCTCACTTTGCCCCTCGGATTCACCGATAAGAGAAGGAGAGAGCATCAAGCTACCCTGCCTCCCCCCCCTTCCCTTCCCCTCCCCTATCATCCCCTCACTTTGCCCCTCGGATTCACCGATAAGAGAAGGAGAGAGCATCAAGCTACACGGCCTTACCCCTCCCTTCCCTTCCCCTCCCCTATCTTCCCCTCGCCTTTCCCCTCGGATTCACCGATAAGAGAAAGAGAGAGCATCAAGCTACCCTACCTTTACCCTTTTGGAGATTGTTTTAAATATATGTGAGTGTTTTGGCCCCGTAAAATACTCAATATATTACATTAGCATATGGTGGAGCTACAGTGCTGGATAAACATAACTTATTTATGTTTATCCTAATGGAGGAAAGAAGAGGCAAGCAAGATATGATTTTGTAAATCAATATTGTACTCCATCTCACTTGTTAAATTGTCATACTAAACAACATGGTATTTTACAGCAGCTACGACAGTCTCTGGTCACGTAGAGTTACTGTCAGCAAAGTCAATAGTTTTTCTCAATATTGTCACTTTAGCCAAGCATGACTTCCCTGCTGAGCGTAATTCAATTCTACTTTCCGCATCATTTATTGGTTATTGTAGTCAGTTGAGGTGCGAACTGATCGGTACAAGTCTATGTTTACCTTTATGCAATGTAGAATACACAACTGTAGTGTATAAATGGTACACTGTAGAAGTGTGTACAACAGTTGAGTTATTTATATTCCAATAAGTGAACATTCAAACAATTTAATAGAGCTGGATTTGAACCTGCTACCTCCGGGTTAATGTGCTGTGCTCTACCAACTGAGCTATCTAG
Source organism: Zoroaster sp. YZ-2022 (assembly GCA_029582265.1). Taxonomy (NCBI): domain Eukaryota; kingdom Metazoa; phylum Echinodermata; class Asteroidea; order Forcipulatida; family Zoroasteridae; genus Zoroaster; species Zoroaster sp. YZ-2022. The sequence goes on along the minus strand of CM055822.1, from coordinate 21,595,420 downwards.
CCCTATGTTGGCGGTCTTTTGCTTCTCTTATACTGCGTTAGCTGGCTTTTGTTTGTAACAGAATTAGCTATTTATCTAATTAATTATATTGTAGTTGTATTCGTTTATATTCTGTTTAATATTTATTGATCACTTTAATTAATATTTTACTAATATCAGAAATAAATAAATAAAACACAACCTGAGAAGCAGCAATCTGGAGATCACTAGACTTTTGTTATTATAAATTATAGTAAACCACAATAATGTTGCATATTTTTAATAGGGGCGGGGCACTTACAGAATATTTGTATTTATAATTATTTAATGCCAATGTATCTGATGTAAACTAAATTTGTTGGACTTTGTGTTTAGTGATTTTTAAATAATAAATCCAAATCTAATCTAATCTATTCTAATCTAATCTAAATATGTAAAAATATGTACATATTCTGTTGGCGTCTGTATTGTACATACAGGCAATATCGAATATCAAAGACTAGTCTTGGCTCAAGCGTCAACATCCTACTTTCTACATGAACCATTAAAATATCACTTAGTTCTTAATTTAAAGTTATCAGTGATTAAAGGGCTTCCCCCAAAGACGCAAAATGGCCTAAAACCACCCTTAAATAATTCCTTTGTTATTGGATCCATGAACAGTCATTTTATCCACCATATTTTTTTCTGGACATCCACTGCCCCCCTCCCCCCTTGAGCGACGTTCGAGATCCTCCATTTTGAGGGGAAAACAAAATTACCATCCCTGAAAAATCTCTGGCTTTGCGCCTGCTGATCAATATGCCAGCTCGTTATTAGACCTCAATACATGTATTTGTGTAGCGAGCCATACTATTGTTGCATTCCCCACTTCGTGGGTCAACAAATAATAGTCGGACACAAACTTTGTTGTGACAATCTCAATCAATGGGGTTGGTTTATTATTAACATCACTATTTAACAATGGCACTAGTAACATGTATGACAGGAGTGGTAGCGTATAGGTACATGTCAATAGTTAAACTTATATACTTGTGCTAAGTTCCGAATAGGATGTACGAATACCAACTATTGGGTACAGTCAGTGGGGACCATCGTTCGTTCATGCGGCTTGTCACTCGGCACACGGTACGGGCACTGCTATACCGAGAGACGGGCGGCTGGTCGGTCTCTACGACAGGGACCACCGGGCTTGACTACACACGGGTGTCTGGACGGGGCCAGAGGTGTATCAGACCGCATTAGCTACATGTAGGCGAACCAATGGCCATATCGACGCCCTGCACCATTGGTTCAACGAACGAGACTCTGGACCGTAATAGGTCGGTATATCGCACTGTCATGGATCGAGTCGCACAGATTTCATTCGGAATCGCACTACTGCTGAGATCAGGAAATCTTGGGGATTATATAGAAATCTGGGGCCTAGGAATAAATAAAACATAAGCCTAATTTAGCGTCTTAGCCAATGAGAAGCTTGGCTTCCGCATCTAAGGGTAGAAACGTGTGCAAAATCATGACATACAACAGGTCCTTGTTCCATATAAGGAAAGGTATTTGACGAAAGTGAAGTGATCGACAACTTAGAAAGGAGGGCGTGTTCAAGGGGAAAATGCTTACCGGGCACGTTAAGCTATTTGCTTGGATGCTAAGCTATTACTGCATAAGGGGAACAGCGGCTGTGCTTGGGTAGGGAGCGCTGTACACGCGGGCCACGGCTAATGACTGAGCGGGGCAGTCACGGTGACTGTTTGGCCGTGGTTCACCCACGATCCGTGTTCGGTGTGAAGGGGTTGACTCCGAGGAAAGTATTCGGAAAATAGACTAAGTCCAAAGGACGGCTCCAAGCCACGTGGCGGGAGGGTGTGGCACGCACGGAAGGCTCTCGCTGGTGTTGCATTATGCATTGCGTTGGCGCTGGATATGCATGAGCAAAAGTAGCGTCCTTGTATAATAATAATAATGTGTGGACTTATATAGCGCACGTATCCACCAACTAAGTGGTGCTCAAGGCGCATTCTTTTTTACGTGCATTACACAACACACGGGACCTACGGCTTTACGTCCCATCCGAAGGACGAAGCAATTATGGTTAAGTACCTTGCTCAAGGACACAAGTGTCACGACCGGGGCTCGAACCCACACCCTGCTGCTGGCAACACCAGAACTTGAGTTCGGTTATGGATTGCATATTCATAGCGGACAATCGAGGGTCCGGGGAAACAACCCTGGGACTTAGACTGCTTGAAATTGCATCGTAAGCAAAATATTGGAAGTGGAAGAAGTGAACTATAACTATAAGGGGTGCTAATATTTATCAAAATCAAAGGGTAAGATTCGTAACAGTACTATGAATTAAAGAGCTTTTGATTATCAGATTATTTGTCTTTCACCCAGTTATGATAAACAAAACATTTAAGAAATCTAATCCTTAATAGAACGCCCATTATTACAGCTAAAATGGGGAGACATTGCATGTACGAGCCAAGCCAGGCAGCTATTTTTTCTGCAGTACAATTCCTCATTCACTTACAAATTCCCATACAAATCTAATGTTACAAAGGTTGAAAGGTTCTTCAATAGTTAATTCACCAACAACTTGCACAAGCATGTTAGTCTAGTGAGTAGAATGCTCGTTCTCAAGGTGTTTGGTTGTTCATCATGTTATGACGTCATCACCTAAAGTTGTTTAAAAGTACATTAATTAAGTCTGAACTTGGTAAATATGGTTTTCTCTTCAGAAAAGTTTCATGATAAAACTTGCATCCGTGGTGCCAAGTGCGACTTGACAAGAGACTACGGCTATGGAATTAAGTTCAGCATGTGACTTGACTTCAGACTACTAGACCATGGAGCGTGCAATGAAAATGCATTCAGAAATTGAGTTTCGTGACGCATATCAAGCATGAGCGTAGAAACAGTTTAATAGATAATTACATGTAAATTCTAATATATAAATCCACACTCAGAAAACTTGCCAGTTTGGCAGATATTTGCATTTGAACTTTGACATGGAAATAGCGCCCTCTTTCGGTCATTCTTAGAAAACTGTAGATTTTAATGGGGATTTTTGTATAATTGAATAGTTCACATGGGCTATGTTTTTATGTTTCCCCTACCCTAATCTGTCAAATCGGTCCAGTGAGGTAGGGAAGAGTTTGGAAAGGGGATTCCATATTTGGGAAATATTTGATGTCATTGTAAAGAAATGAACCAGTTTAAAAAAATCTTGCCTTGAATAAAAGGTCTGAACCCGACTGCTCCCTGAACGTCTGACCCCCACCCCCTGCCCCCCCACCCCCCGTCCTCTACCCATTACTCCCAGGGTAGGATCTATGGTGTCGTGGTGTAGTATTCCAATTTAATTGATCATGTGAAAACTTCTAAATTGTCCATACATTTCAATATTTTGGGGTTTCATTTACCATCCCCCATCTCCTTACCTTGAGCTCCACCCTCTTTAGGCAACCCTGGATCTAACCGTACCTACATCAAAGACCAATTTGTGAATCTTTTCTCATCTTTAAAAAGTAAATTATTGGTTATTAATTGTCAACGTTTTGTGTAAATATTTAAATTGATTAAACACATTCTTCGTTAATACATAAAATTAATAAGATATTTAAATAAAGGAAATGCGAAACAACATTATCTTTTGAATGACACTTTTGCTTTATTTTGTTATGGTCATGTTACTCCTTTTCCATCCATTTTTGCACCCATCAATAATAATCCATTTCATACAGGATAAAGGTTATCCAAACTTCTAGGTCTAATTTGCAATGAAAAGAATATTTTTTTTCTGAAATACAAAATACAAAATAAGTGAACCTGTAGTCCCTAACATTAATTGGATTTGGCTAGTATTGTTAAATCTTTGGCACTTAAAAAAACTTTTACTGGTGCATGAAAAGAAAGTCAACAAAATGTTTTAATTAAAGTTAATGGTTAAAGGGGCAACATTATCTCAATCAGAGTAGACTTTCAACGGGTCATGGAATCAGTGTCCTAGTGTAAGATGAACAAAGCGGGTGATTGAAAATTACTGGCTCATTTGTTAAGCAGTCTGCAAGGATAAGTCATCTGAAGTTGATGGCCAGGGTAGCTGTAATGCCATGTGATTTCTTCATTATAAGTGTATTATATAGTACTGCTGATGCATTGAAGAGTGTGTGAAGATAGGCACTTTCATGTGAAAATCTCTCTGCTTCTCCAGCACCTTCACTGCTGTCTACACTTACTGGCCAAAAGTATTGCAACATGCTTAAAATAGGACTTTACAGTAACAGGTGAGATGATCATTTAATCTGATTTCATCGATCGTGTATTACATAATTTCCGAGCAAGAACAGTAAAAAAGAACATTGACTTCAAAACACAGGCACTTTCAAGAAGTCTTAAGTAGTGTAAATAAAATAAAATAAATTATTGTAACACAGTTCTCCAAACTGAACATTGGTGTGTGTTGCAATACTTATGGCCAGTGAGTGTATATCAGTATCAGTACATAATGTATCTGAGCCAACTGCACTCTCTACCAGTTCTTTTGCAGCTAGAGATTGGCTGTACACCAAGTCAATTGTATTCTTAGTAAATGATCTATGAATTACCAGCGTAGGAAATGTACTTTTCAGACGTGTTTTCAGATTGTGGAACCTGTACTTACTGCAGTCAACTCCCTCCACTTCTTGTACGCACTTGATGAACTTACGATGTAATGACTTTGTGAAAAAAAATTCATTGTTTTTATTATTTTCTTCTGGATGACTTCTTCACAGAATTTTATTTATGCATCATTGTACCAAATAGGTATTTCATCTGATGGATCTGGCCTTGTCAAGAATTGGTACATACTCATTATAGCAAAGACAATGATAGCAAACTTCTAAACCCACAAGATCTTTATCTTCGACTTGCAAAAGTAACCTCTCATCTTTCCGTTGGGCTGCTTCAAACAGTTGGCATGCAATCAAGGTTTGGCACTGTGAATACTTATCAGTTTTTTTTTCTCAATTTTTCTCGGTTTGTCAGGGAGGAACTCTGATGAAGACCACGGTTTTCTTCTCTGGGGTTCAGTGCTGCATTCTCACCGCTGAACCTCATCTTGACCTGAATATGTATGAAGAAATGATAAATATTTAATAGAAATAGAGGAATAAGTGAGTAAGGGGAATGGGCATTGTAGACAGAAAGAGAGGGAAAGTTAATAAAAGTACTCACACAAGACAAGGTAAACAGATAGAAAGAAACGAAAAAGCAACATATAACTAGAAACAATTTAACTGCATACTAAGCTTGGGTGATAAACACGATAATATCGAATATCGCGATACCTTTTTTATTCGATTACAATATCGAGAACCTTTTTTAAGTTATCGGCATATCGGCGAATCGCGAATAAAAATATATCACGATAAAAAATAAATCGACATTGTGAGTCACGTCAGAAATTCCATGGAAACAAAAACAGAACAGTCTTTTGAGCTTTTAGAAATGAGAAACAAAAGCAAACTACTTCAGAAGTACATACACGCTCTGCAAATGAATTTGCAATTTATTGTGACACTTGTAGAGGGGTATATATCTGTGGTTATCGGCTCTAAAGCAATCATGCATGAATGCAAAAAAGAATTGCGATATTATCGAAAATCGCGATATGTTTGCCGATATATCGTGGATGGAAAAAAAATCGATATCGCCCAAGCTTACTGCATACTTGAAACTTGATTGAATTTTTGCAAAGAATGTCGTATCCGGCCGCCACTTTTTAAGGGCTTTTTTGGATTTGTTTTGCAACCACTACACTAACCAGTTAAAAAGTCATTATATCGATTGTTGGTGGTACAGAAAGCGAAAACTATCTTTAAAATCCAATTTTATGATGGTTTTCGGGCTTGATTTCCCTTCTAAAAAATCCTCCTCGTCAGAAAATAGAAGGATCCTATTATAGTTGCCACTACTACTACTACTACAATGACTGTGTTGGTCACTAATTGTGGAGTTTACAAGATCAGACTGACATGACTGAGGAAGTCATCGTATACCAAAAATGCCTGATTTTTCATGAAATAAATATCCTGGAATAATTTGAAGTATATGTCCATCATCATCCATATGTTCTCCACCTTACCAGGTAGGTAAGATTTACATTATTGGTTATATTTAATGAACAATTGTGGCGGCCAGATACGACATTCTACCCGAATTTGTCAATATTTGCCTACCTTGATGTTTCTGTTTCTTATTTCTTTTCTCAGCCCTGCAAATGGCATGGAAGCATTTGTACCACTCAAGAGTGGTACCCATAAATCTGTAAATCAAATGGTAATTAATTTTAGGAATGTCGGCTATTCATCCATTAATACATACATGTAAAATAAAAAATAAATGGGTCAGCACCCATCTTCATTGTATACACTATGAACTTAAGTTCCCCAAAACTTTAGTTCAGCTGAATAAGCATCATTTCCATGCTTAGTTATTCACACCGCCAAAGGTTGAATATTCTTGGCCCATGTACAAAGTTATGTTTGTGCAACTACATACAAGTATAGTTTTAAGTATCTGATAAAACTCCAGTATAAAGATCCCATTTTCCCCCAAAAACGTGCCCCTTTGAGGATTTTGATGGATTTGGGGTGGTTAGGGTAACTTATAGTTTATTTTGTTGGTCAAGGTATTAACATGGTAACTATTGAAGATAATCACCAGGAATGATCTTTTTTGAAATTGTCACTTCTAAAAAGTATGACAATAATATGTCAACAATAGACACGATATTGAGGGACAGACGAGAATGAGATATTAAAAGTCTGACGACACATGTTAAATTGTCAAGGATATTTTTCATATAAGTCCAACTATTTTACAAAAAATATGTAGTCTGATTAGGTCCAGATATTTTTCAAATTCATTTAAAAATAATTCCTACGTTACCTGTAACAGAGATTCTGACAGTTGTTCGTTACCGGCGACGTGGCGATCACAAGTTACAACGTTACTCGTTAGCTCCAACAGCTCTAACGTTAGACCATTCGATCCTTGCTCCATGGTTTATTGGCAATATCACACTAAACCATACCATCTGTTTCTTCCATCCACTTGCAAATGAAAGAAACTAGCTTTGTCCAACTCATTTCCGAAAATGAAAACAATTTGGATTCCATGCTAGACAAATAGTACATTTTCTGCAGACGGGCCCGACAGCTAGGTAAGCCATTGTTGTTGCTGCCCATAATGGCGGGTCATGACCTTACAAATGTAACAGCTAGCTCTAGCTTAATTTACCACCACTGTCGCTGTGCGGTCTTCGTACGAAGGTATTATATGCTAATTAGATACTGCAGTGAATGTGTTTACGAGGCATATAATACACACACTATAGGCCGATATGTTTGTGTGTAGAACGTCAAGGCCACAGTATGGCTCTCAACTTCTGAATAGTTGTTCATTTAAACTTCTGTTTTCGACCGGAAGGAGAGGTCAAAGTGGGGTCATGTCTGTGTAATAAATGTGACATAGTTCAAGGTCTTTAAGATGATGCAAAGACTGTGAAAATATTTTCTGTGATTCATGAGATATGATTTTTTTAAAATGTTTTTGATGTTTTCAACTTCCGGTTTCGACCGGAAGGAGAGGTCGGATTGGGGTCACATCTGTGTACGAAAAATCACATAATTAAAGATCTATAACATGGTGCAAAGACTGTGAAAATATCGTTTGTGGTTCATAAGATATGATTTCTTTTTAAATATTAACCTTTGATTTAGTGTAATTCGATATCTGATGACCTCACTATGACGACGACGAAGAAGAAGAAGAAGAAGAAGAAGAAGAAGAAGAAGAAGAAGAAGAAGAAGAAGAAGAAGAAGAAGAAGAAGAAGAAGAAGAAGAAGAAGAAGAAGAAGAAGAAGAAGAAGAAGAAGAAGAAGAAGAAGAAGAAGAAGAAGAAGAAGAAGAAGAAGAAGAAGAAGAAGAAGAAGAAGAAGAAGAAGAAGAAGAAGAAGAAGAAGAAGAAGAAGAAGAAGAAGAAGAAGAAGAAGAAGAAGAAGAAGAAGAAGAAGAAGAAGAAGAAGAAGAAGAAGAAGAAGAAGAAGAAGAAGAAGAAGAAGAAGAAGAAGAAGAAGAAGAAGAAGAAGAAGAAGAAGAAGAAGAAGAAGAAGAAGAAGAAGAAGAAGAAGAAGAAGAAGAAGAAGAAGAAGAAGAAGAAGAAGAAGAAGAAGAAGAAGAAGAAGAAGAAGAAGAAGAAGAAGAAGAAGAAGAAGAAGAAGAAGAAGAAGAAGAAGAAGAAGAAGAAGAAGAAGAAGAAGAAGAAGAAGAAGAAGAAGAAGAAGAAGAAGAAGAAGAAGAAGACTTTTTTTGACTTTTCAACTGGAACTTTATTGCCTCAAAAAACATTCTTAAAACAATATACAACCTAGAGGGGCAGTTCCAACTGATATTACATCATTACATTACTTAAATAAACAAATGTTACATATAAATGGCAAAAACAAAGTTGGCATAGTCGCAAAATTAGATCAACCAGGTGATTTTGTTTTCAACGAAGGTAAAAATGGCATTATTTATGTTCCACTTTTCCTCAAAGGTAGGTATGTTATTCTGGGATTTATAGAATAAGAATTCAGACATGATTTTGTATTGAATGCGACTGCGCCAGATAACGAAGGGATCGGAAAAGAGATTTTGATATAACCAATAAATAACGGACTTTAAACTAATAATGAGGTAGTTAGAGACGGACGACCTCGCGTGGGCGACCTTTAACGTGTGGGACGAGCGTCCAGTACAGGGTGAAGTCAAGCGTTAGGTTCGGGAGTAGTCGTTGCAGCAGAGTGTGGAGAAGTGTGAGTGAAGTCTGTATGGCCGGGCACGTTATGAAGAGATGGGTTATGGTCCCTTCGTCGCCGCACCATCCGCACAGAGGGGAGAAATCGGATTGGATGTGGTGTAATACTTGTAGGGAAGGAAGAATATTATGGAGGAGTTTGTATTGAATATCTCCTTCCCTTTTGGAGGTTGGAAGGTGATGAATGTTTTTCCACTGAATGTTGATGTTTTCGTCGATGTGACCTGTTCTATGCCAGTGGGTGGTGATTTTGTTTGGAAAGTCGTTGAGTTTTTCGTTAAAACCTTTGTACAGCGTTCTTGTGGATGCTGTTAGTCCGTCCGTGTCGGCCATGACTGTGATGCTGTGAGGTGCGGGAGGACCATTGTTTTTCCGGCGTGGGTTGTGTCCATTAATGTCGAAATCTCTGGATAATGAAGAGATGAGGTGTTGAAAATTGTTGAGATCCTTGGAGAGACATCTGGTAGATATTCTGACGGTTGTTGATTTCTTAAAATATTCTGGAGGGTGCCAGGATCCGGTGTTCATGTCCAGAAGATCCTTGACGAGCCTGATCCCACACGTCGCGAGTCGCCGAGCGAGGGCGCCCCCGTCTCCATCTAGCTCATTAAAGAAATAACTATTAATTGGTAGGTTAACAACAGAAATGAAATCAGTGGGGAGTGTTGCAACTCGAGCACCTATCTTTAACCAGGCACGCATTAATTCACTGTGAAAGGAGGGGAGGTGCGGGAAAAACTTGGGGTCAATTTCTGTGGTAAATAATTCGATATCAAGCCCAAGGTTACGGTACCGCCTAAAGTAATAACCGATGAAATAAAAGGATGGGTTGTCGTAGGGTTTTGAAAGAAAAATACGTATTAAGTTAAAACGAAAAGGTGAAAATGCGTGCCGGAGACAGGTGAGGCCCAGTCCCCTCTGTCCTGATCCAAAAACAAAATACTTTTCTTAAGCCAGTGTCTTTTCCAGCCCAGACGAAGTCTGTCAGTTTTCTTGGAGTTCATCAATGAGTTTTTCGGGTGGAGAAAGTGTGGCTAGGATATGAAATAGTTTGGACGCAGCAAGTTGGTTGGCCACGAGGACTCGGCCTTTAAAAGACATTGTGTAGGAAAATCTTTTCCATCGCGAGAGACACTTTTCGATTCTCTCGCGACACATAGACCAGTTTTTTTGAACGTAAGTATTCGAATTGCCTAGATGAACTCCAGAAAAACTAACCCTTCATTATTCCATTTAAAACCGAGTGGTTGGTCTGACCTAGAAACCCATGATCCGACCCATAATCCCTGGATTTGTCAAGATTTAAGCGAGCAGCAGAGGCTTGGCTGCACAAATTGTAAACGCCTTTGACAATGTCGAAGCCACGGTTTTCGGTGATAAAGACGGTAATGTCGTCTGCGTACGCGGAGATGGTGAGGTTTCTGCCACTGTTACATGGCAGTTGAAGACCACTGTCAGAAAGTGTGTTGCGAAGGGTATGTAGGAGAGGTTCGATGGCGATCGAAAACAGTAGGCCGGATAGTGGGCACCCTGTCTGATTCCTTTTTCAAAAGGAAAGGGAGGTAAGCGATCCGCCCACTTTATCATGCTCTCTGTATTAAAATACAAAAGCCTAACATAGGAAATAAAACTTTGGCCGAAGCCCATCGCTTTCATGGTTTTGAATAGATATCCGTGGTCGACATTGTCAAAGGCCTTTTTCTGGTCTAAGTTTAAAACAGCTAATGGGATGTTTTCGGAATTACAGTACATTAAGCTGTCCCTGATGATGTTGACATTATTGTGGATGGAGCGCCCCGGCACCGAGTAGCTTTGGTCGGAATATACAACTTGTTCGATAATATTTTTTAGCCTGTTGGCAAGGACTTTGGCGAAGAGTTTGTAATCGGTGTTTAACAAAGAAACTGGGCGCCAGTTCGCTACATCCAGTAAGTCACCCTTTTTTGGGAGGAGAGTTATTGCAGCTCTCCTGCAGGAAACCGGTAAAGACCCTGAAAGGATGGAATCATTAAATAAGGAAAAAATGTCATCTTTGATGACGGGCCAGAAATGTTGGTAGAATTCGGACGTGAGACCGTCCAAACCGGGTGATTTGTTACAACCGAGTTGTCCGACTGCGACGTCTAACTCTTCGACTGAGAATGGCCTATCGCAGTCATCCGCGTCGCAGGGGTCAAGCGTGGGGATGTTTTGAAGCAGGCGCTCGCTTCCTCTTCGGTATCCGTGCGACAGTACAAGTCCGTGTAAAAATTGTGAATATGGGAGTTAATTTCACTCGGGTTTTCAGTAATTTCCCCAGAGGGGAGACGGATTTTGGAGATGTGTTTCGCACGTGAGGTGGACTGTTCCATACCGAAGAAAAAGCTAGAGCAGGTGTCTACTTCGTTAATGTATTTAAAGCGCGCTCTTATGAGGGTGCCCCGAGCTTCTTGTTGGTACAAGGATGTTAGGGCTTCCCTCTGTTCCTTGAGAGCGAGTTGAGTGTCAGGAGACAGATGTGGCGAAGACTGGAGCTGCTGGATGCTTTCATTGAGAAAACGGAAAGATTCTCGTTTGGTCTCGGCATTTTTGGCGCCGAACATCTGCGTTAATTGTTTTATGTTGCTCTTGCCGAAATCCCACCAAGCGTGAATATTGCTAAAGCAAGATTTTGGGATTGCCATTGTCTCCAAAAATAGAAATGCTGTCCGTATAATCTTTGTTTTTAAAGGGAGTTATTGAAATGCCAGTATGGACTACCTCTCCGTCGAGAGGAGGAGACTTTCCAATTGATGATTATTGCGCTGTGATCGGATATAGCACAGGGAATAATTTTGCAGGACACCACTGATGGAAAAAGATCATTAGAAATATAAATTTTGTCTAGTCTCGCCTTGGACATATTGTGATCTTCTTTGCACGGACCATTCCTAAACCAAGTGTATTCGCGCTTGGTGGGATTTTGTCTGCGCCAGACGTCCCTGACACTCAACTCATTCATCAGGTTTTGCAGCGCTTGAGCGACTTTAATCCTTCTTTCAGAAGAGGTGTGAAATCTGTCTCAGACTGGGATTAATAGTACAATTAAAAATCACCGCCAACTATTATGTAACCGTCACTGAGTTCAGTACAATGAGCCCGGAGAGCATCAATGCATTGGAGGGCGACATAATCCGTTTGCGGAACTAAAACATTGTAAACATGATAAATAATTGAGTCTAACACAATTTTATTGTACAGAAATGTGATTTTGAAAAATTGTGGAAGAGATCGAAATATCAAAATTACAATTGTTTTTAAACAGGCTAACGACCCCTGTCCCACGGGTAACCCCCTGCGAGCAATGGACGCGATAAGGCCAGTGTTCCCAACACGAAGAGTTTTCGTTTAATTTATACGTTTCCTGCAGGAAAACAATGTCGAGGTTATGAAGAGTAAAATCGACGTATGCTTTGACACTTAGATTTTTAAGTTCCTCGTAGCACCCTCGGGTGTTTAGGGTAGCTATGCTTAGTGCCATGAGAAAAACAACACAAATATTCATTTTTTACGGGTGATGAGGGGTTCATCAGGGTCCAGTCTTTTGATGAGTAGCCTAAGCCTCTGCTGCTGGTGTTTGTGGAGTAGGGGGCTATTCCTCATGGGTTTGAGCTGTTGTACTAGCCCTGGGATGTTTGGTGTGAATTTTCGCGCGATCAGACACGCCTTTTTGCTTGATTTCACGCGCTTTAGGAAATTTATCATCTCACTGTTATTTAGGGGGCCTTTGGGAATATGTAGATTTGAATACTCGTGAAGGTCCTGAGAACACTCGCTTGTGTCTATGTCGGAAGACAGATTCGTGTTCGCTTAGTTCTCCTTCTTCCATCGGGGTGGATGGGGTAGGGAGTTAGGGGAAGGGCGGGGTGAAAGGGAAGGGGGGTGAAAGGAATGGTGGGATGAAAGGGAAGGGCGGGTGAAAGGAAGGGCGGGTTGAAAGGGAAGGGCGGCGTGCAAGGGAGGGGCGGGGTGCAGGGAGGGCAGGGTGCAGGGGAGGAGGAAGGTGGTACTGGCCAACAGAGGGTAAGAACTGTAGTCGTATCCTTCGCCTCAGATTTCTTTGTCGCTTTTGGGAGACAAACCGTGGAGAACAGAGGGATGTTTTGTCGTGAGGGGCAGGTGGGGACCAGAATGGTCAGGGCATTGGGGATTTCTCCTGGTAGTGTCGACTTCTGCTTCCAGTGGTTGCGATGAAGACATGTGTGAAGACAGGGCAGACGATGGTTGCTTCGTGGTCTCCGACGACTGTTTAGTGTTGGGAGGGTAGAAACAGGTGGGGCGAGCTGGGGAAAGAGACCGAGCAAGGCGTTTGGCCTAGGTCAGAGGGCAATTTGGACGTCGATGGGCGGGGTGATTTAGAGGGCCTGTTCTTTCTGGGGTTTTGCTGGCTTTGGATTTTTCAAGCAGGGTGTTTTGGGTCGGATTTGCCTTTGGGTGGATGAAAACTGGAAGAGGGGCTAGTGGATTGTCATCTGATCTTGGCTCGTTTGGGGTGTCTGGTTGGGTGGGGGCTGTGTTCTTTTTACAGGCTTTACTGAGATGGCCGATTTCCGCAATTGAAACATTTGGCAGATTCCGTCAGAAAAAGGAACACGCGATAATTTACACCATTATTCGTTAGGATTGATATGACTAAGGGATTGTTATATTTGGGTCGATTAGGACATAGGCTTGTCTTCTAAAGGACACTACATGGGATAGATTAGGCTCCTTTATCCCTAGAAATGGGTCGGATCGGAGATATAGTTTACAAAAGTCACTTATGTTATTCGCAAGAACAGAGTTGGGGATTTCTGGGTATACGTTGGAGAAGACAATGCGAGTGGCAGGTTTAACCAGGGGAGTTATTTCAATGTATTGGTTGTTGTGGTCAAAACCTTGCAAAACGGCCTCTTCCACATTGGTTCGGGAACTCATGTACACTGCTATGCGCCCATTGGAAATGCGTGAGGCCGAGACAATGTGGGCATTGGGCATGCATTTAACAAAGGATTTGAGGTAATTGTTTAGTGGGATTTCTTGATTTGTATGGAAAGCAACTCCGTTCTTGCGAGTCATTCCAACAAAGGGGTCGGAGGGCACGTAATTGTTAGTTTTCGCTTGACTAGCCATAATGGCTAGCCATGGCAAAAACCAACAAAGAAGGAGAAAAATTCAACCGAAAAATACTCCTAAATGTGAAAACAATAATAATTTTAACAGAGTCTAAAGCAATCTATAAAAGTTAATAAACACACTGGTATTAAATATATGGACAGAGGGTGACTAAAACCCTTAAAATTAACGGTCAAAACCAGAGCTCGAGTGTGCAACACTTACCCTGAGAATTTGGGCACCAACCCAAACACCTAAAAAAAAACGAACAATATCAAGAGGTGTTTGGGCACCAACCCAAACACCTAAAAAACCCGAACAATATCAAGAGGTGTTTGGGCACCAACCCAAACACCTAAAAAACCCGAACAATATCAAGAGGTGTTTGGGCACCTACCCAAACACCTAAAAAAAACGAACAATATCAAGGTGTTTGGGCACCAACCCAAACACCTAATAATGAAAACAGTCAATTCCTGAAAGAAGAAGTTACTCGTAACACCAAAAAAATTATCGGTTCGTCATTATGAAAAAAGCGACGATTTGATGTTTACAATTAATTTACAAAATCGTAATTTAAAAAACTAACGGGATGAATTCATGCAAAAAGACATGTGATACAAAGAACATGAGGACAAAAACTTTGTACATGTTATACTTCATCCCTTTAAATACATCTGAACTCAAGAGGGCGCTCTTACATAAAAGGCCAGCATTGATCCTATCAAAACAGGGTTTTCGCTGACGCCAAACACAGTCTGGGCTGTGAGTGCTCTGTATATAGCTTTCAAACATAAAGCAATTATACAAATGAAATACAAAACCATTGAAAATAAAAAGCAAAATCCATCACATGTTTTGTAGTTTTTTGTGCAGTGTAAGTTTAACTGGACTTGATATGGCTATTGTATTATGTAGGTTGGTGAAATTCTGCGTCGGGAGATAAACAATTGATTTAATTTTTTCCCCACACCGACGTGTATAGCACTGTAACTCGGTTCTTTCCGAGTCTCTGAAAAACTACAGGCGACTCGGGCGGGATTCGAACCCACGACCTCCTGCTTAATAGTGCAGACGTCTTATCGTCTCGACCACCGAGCTTGCCCGATGACAATTGGCCGGCTAGAATCCCATATAGAAGCGGGTTCCGCGATATATATAGGTTGGTGAAATTCTTGTGTCGCGACGTGTCGGGAGATAAACCTGAAGCACTGCAAAATTAAATCAAGTGTATATATGACCGAACTTTCTCTATACAACTGTCAGCAGACGCATCATAAGTTTAAACCAAAGTTGTTGAGCTGTAATATTTTCAGGCAGTTATTTAAGGACTAGATATCAGAACGACTGATAAGATGGGGCTTATCCCTAACCATGTTTAAATTCAACAAGAACGTTAACATTATAATGGATGATATTACCCACAGGAGTAAACAACAGAAACATTTATTTGCGACCAGTAGGCTGAACACTTTTCTGACGTAGGATTTTTGTTGCATCTATAGCAAGGCTTATTTGAACTCCTTCAAACATCAATTAGGCGAAACATCTTGGAAAATGAAAAAAATATATATATTAATATTTCTTACACATCCATATCCGTTGTAAACCTAATCCATCATATAGGTGCAGTAGGATTTTAAGTATTATACATACCGGGGCCATCTTTGCTTTCTTGTACACAAGTCTATGAGAATCAGAATGAGGCACATGTACAACTGATTCAGTAGACAGGTTCCTTACAATGTGATGGTTCCAATCATAACGATACCGCCTGTAGACAGGGAACGTGACCATAGTAAGACGCGTGTGTGAGGAACAAACAATACACAATGGTCAATATTGGTTCATTGGGGTAAAGCAATAATGTAATAACTAGCGTCTTAACGACGTGGCTCAGCCTATTGTGCTGGATCTCGACCGTATCCGATGCCATTATAGGGTACCGTTAAAGCAAATCATTGGTAGCAATTTTCAGAAATTTCCTTAAAATTGTCCAAAATGATTTCTAATTTCTTCACAAAATATTTTTAAATCCAAATTAATGTTTTCAAAACCCAAATAATTTGTTTTGTTCAGATGGAGGTGGGTTGGCCATGGGGGAGGGTCAGGACAGGGAGATCCGTTTAGGGGTGGTCATTGGAATGTTGACGATTAGGATAAACAAAATCTACAACAATGGGCAGGAGCTCAAATCTTCATGAGGGATGGGGGTATATATCCCCTAAAGATTTGACGGGGGATGACCAATACAATTATCCATCGATAGAGGGCGGGCTTTTCACCTGGATCTCAGTCTTCTCTTGTTTCTGGCTAGGACGAGGAAGGGGTTAAGAAGTCACTGCGTATACTGTAGCTAGAGAAAGGGGAAAGCGCCTTCCTATTATGCTCGCCAACCCCACCCCAAAAGAGATCGTGGCCGGAATCCAACACTGGTTTAACACTGCTGGTTCAAAATCGGGGCACGAATGATACAATGATCAGACCATGTGGAAACACGTTGAAACCCCATTGGACTTTTTGAGGTGTAGCAGACATAGGAGGAGATATATATAGATTGGTGAAATTCTTGCGTCGGGAGATAAACAAATGATTTAATTTTGCCCTACACCGACTTGTGTATAGCACTGTATACTCAGTGCTTTCCGAGTGTCTGTGAAAAAACTACACAGGCGACTCGGGCGGGATTCTATATCGCGGAACCCGCTGCTATATAGGATTCTAGCCGGCCAATCGTCATCGGGCAAGCTCGGTGGTTGAGAGGTTAAGACGTCTGCATTAGTGAACAGGAGGTCGTTGGTTCGAATCCCGCCCGAGTCGCCTGTGTATTTTCCACAGACACTCGGAAAGCACTGAGCATACATTGCTATACACACGTCGGTGTAGGACAAAATTAAATCAATTGCAAGAGTTTACCTAATCTAAACAGCGCCCTCTTTTTGTGAGGAAACGGAGAGGAGGAAAGGGGTGGGCGGTGAGAGAGGAAACCCCAAAATGAGTAGCTGTGACATATAGGATGCCCCTTGATATTTTTTTGGTAACTTGACATTTGATCCCCTGCCTCTCCCCACCCCGGAAGTCTCCCCACCCTTCCTCCCAGACTCTACCCATCTAACTCCCCTTCCTTTCCTCTCCCTTTCCCCCTCCCTTCCCTTCCTTCCCACCCCTCCCCATTCCTCTCCACCTCCTCCTCCTCCCACCCCACCCAACGCCTCTCCCTATTCAGCATCAAGTCGAAATTAATTGAACATTTATTCTGGTCCACTAAATTTTCGACTTAATACTGGAAATGATTTTTTTATTATTTTTAAACAGTGTCCCTTTGCAATGTTATGTTAGATGTCCCTTCAATAATGTCAGAGAGAGGTTTAGTTATCTATAGTCTCTGTAAACCTCCTGTCGCCGTTTGTCCTCATCTGTCAAGTCACGTGGTCAAGTTTAGAAGACACAAACTCAGAAATGAAAGAAAACATTTGTATTCGGTTCCTATCACTCAGTTTATTGCACTTGATTCAAACCAGATTTTTCAACAGTATTAATTTAATTGAGGCTATCCAACATTTTTGACATTTGAGTACTCAGCATTGCCAAGATAAAAATTGCCAAACACGTCCATTATTCTCCTTTGAAAATGTCTGAAATTGTGGATGGCCTCTGACAGCTAATTAATAACATCAATGCGTTATGTACAGGTAATTTTCTTTTAATTACAACGATTGTTCTCAAAGATTGATATTCCTTGCTCAAAGTGAGTTTACCTGGGAAATATATTTAAATTTTGAAATGCTGTTTTAGTTCTGTAATAAGGATTAAATAATGGCAATATTTAAAATTTAAATGAATTTATGACATTACGTCATAAATTCATTATTATTTTATAATGGTTTCTCATTTAAAATGACATGTTTAACTTGAGCAGGGAATATATTAATATCTTTAATGACTTTAATTATAAAATTAAGTAAATTGTATTCAATTCAAATCCATTGTCAACAATGACAGCTTAAATTTTGCAGACTGCTTATGTTTTGTTTTTTCATCAGTCACTTTCCTCGTATGTACACTCACGTGAATCAGAGAACAAAAGAAGGGTCGAAAACACATCAATTGACGGGTGCTTCGCCAAGGACATTTCAAAGTCTACAGAATTCAACAGATTGTAATTGTTGACAAGAGACTAAGATATATGTAAATTCTACAAATACATTCAAATATTCATTTAAAAGATTTCAATAAAGTAAGATATATGCTTAAATAGTTTCACAACATTTTGCTCGAGTCACTGGCTAACAATTACTGGGTAATAGAATGTAAAAGAATTTTTGTATTATTACTCTTATTTTGTTTTTGTATATATATATATATATATATATATATATATATATATATATATATATATATATTATTTTTTTTGGTATGTTTGAATTTTTGTACTTTTTTATTTTTTATTTTTTATTTTTTTAGTATTTATTATTATTAATTGTTAATAAGACCATGTAATAAATAATAAACTAGTGATAGTCCTTTCAAATCGAAAAATCGAATAATTGAATTTATTTATTTTCACTGTAATTTCGTTTCGGGAAAAATTACCGTCCGGCTGAACTGGGATTATTTTACCGTTCATATCTATCGTGAATATGCTGGGAGGAAGATGCGATTGGAACTACCTACCCAATGTTTGTTTTTATTTTATTTTATTATTATTATTGGACAGTTATTTAACCAATTATTGGATATAAAATATATAACAGAAATCAAGTCAGGCCTAATCCATTAGGTTGAGCTAGGACGATCACATTAATTAATATTTTGTTGACACGGTCTGTTATTTGTTCACATTTTAGTATTAACCTTTTTCGGTAGTAAGTAAAACCCACTAAACAATGCTAAACACACCATTCATATATGATTTAGACCCGTAGACTAGTTTGAAAATAAGGGATGGGATGGCTTAAAGAGATTGTATACAACACTATTAGTAATATGTCCATAAATGCATCCATACTTTATAAGAATGAAGAGATATTTATACAATAAAATAAATCTGAAAGTTTCAGTTTATTCTCATCGTTAACGAGAAAATAGCGAACACGTTATCAGATTTCTTTGCATGTATTCAAATGTAGAAAATGGATCCATTTCAAATTTGTAATACATTTCTCACGTTTTACAGAATCTCAGATTGAATAATTTCTCTAGATGTTTGGTACGAGCAAATAACTTCACATAAAGTAAGTTTTTTAGATTATATTTAGTAATCATGTAATCGGGTGTTGTTGCAAACGTGTACACTTACATTGAATTTGTTTTCCAATGGAACTCATTACACATTTGTCACCAATGATGTTTCCAAAGTATATTTAGGTTTAACACCAGAGCAAGTGCAACATGTCTAGTTCTGGGAAGGCAGGGAAGGCAGGAAGGCGGAAAGGCAGGGGAGGGGGTCATTCTCAAATACAGATCCCCAGTCTACGGGCCAGTGTTTACGATACTAATATGATTACATTTACAAATATTGTGTCATTTTCAGTGCAGTGCACATTTATAATTACAATTTACATTCAGACAAACTTTAAACACCAAATATATTTTCTGTGACCAAACAAAATAGGCTGCAACTTTTCCAGCGGCCAAAGAAAAGCAAGTGCGAATTTTACGAAAAACAAAAGAAATGCTTGTGTAATCGAAGCCTTTTTCATGATTCTAGCTTTGAAAACTTCATTAATAAGTAAACTAATAAGACAAATATCTCAAGTTCATTCAGTGTTATGTATTTCTGATGATATAATGTACCGTGACAAACATAAAATGCTTTCAATTCAGTCAAAGATAACTTCATATTTAAACTTCTATCTTAATGTCCAAAGTGATGAACATTAGTTTTTTTTTTTAAATATACGTGTTCCAAATGATTCGCTATTTTACCGGCAAGTCCGGTACAGTTATATTTGCCTATTTAGTAAGAAATGTATCAACCTTATTGTTAGTGACATTGTAAAACCACTGACATTGTAAAAACCACTGTTAAACAGTCTATCGTAGGTGCCATTATTTTGAAGAGCAATGAATCCAGCTGCATCATCAATGCATTCATTCACTTAATTTCTCGTTATCCATATCCAATCTTTATCAATTATATAGCGTTGACCAAGGCTGTTATCGTACGGCATCTCCATCCCGTACCGATTTCTGGCCAGAGAAATTCAGCATACACTGTGCATTTCATTTGAATATGTACATAACACACATACATTGTACAGGACACGTACATGTACATCTATCAACAGTGGTAATTGTCTGTATTTACATATATGTACATAACAAATATACATTGTACAGGACACGTACATGTACATCTATCCAACGAGTGCTCATTGTCTGTATTTGCTTACATATATGTACATAATATGCACATATGCTCATTGTCATTGTACATTGATTGCAGGACACGTACATGTACATCTATCAAAACGAGTGGTCATTATGTCTACATATGCTTTTATAACACATATACATTGTACAGGACGCGTACATATACATCTATCCAACAAGTAGTCCCATTGTCTATGACATATATGCCCACATGCATAAATACATTGTACAGGACACGTACATGTACATCTAGCCAACAGTGGTCATTGTCTGTATTTTACATATGTATAACACATAACCTTTTATATATACATTGTACAGGACACGTACATGTACATCTATCCAACAGTGGTCATTGTCTGTATATGTACATATGTACGTCAACCATCTATCAACAGTGATCATTGTACACTGTACATACATTGTACAGGACACGTACATGTACATCTATCCAACAGTGGTCATTGTCTGTGTTACATATATGTACATAACATTATACATTGTACAGGACACGCATGTACATCTATCCAACAGTGGTCATTGTCTGTATTTACATATATGTACATAACACATATACATTGTACAGGACACGTACATGTACATCTATCCAACAGTGGTCATTGTCTGTATTTACATATATGTACATAACACACATACATTGTACAGGAGCACGCATACATCTATCCAACGAGTGGTCATTGTCTGTATTTACATATATGTACATAACACATATACATTGTACATGACACGTACATGTACACATCTATCCAACGAAGTCATTGTCTGTATTTACATATATGTACACATACATTGTACAGGACAACAGTGATCATTGTCTGTATTTACATATATTAACACACATACATTGTACAGGACACGTACATGTACATCTATCCAACAGTGGTCATTGTCTGTATTTACATATATGTACATAACACACTATACATTGTACATGACACGTACGTGTACATCTATCCAACGAGTGGTCATTGTCTGTATTTACATATATATAACACTGCTGCATACATTGTACAGGACAACGTACATGCACATCTATCCAACAGTGGTCATTGTGTATTTACATATGTACATAACACACATACATTGTACAGGACACGTCCATGTACATCTATCCAACAGTGGTCATTGTCTGTATTTACATATATGTACATAACACACATACATTGTACAGGACACGTACATGTACATCTATCCAACAGTGGACATTGTCTGTATTTATGTACATAACCATATTGTATTAGACGCGTACATGTACATCTATCCAACAGTGGTCATTGTCTGTATTTATATGTACATAACACACATACATTGTACAGGACACGTGCATGTACATCTATCCAACAGTGGCTCATTGTCTGTATTTACATATATGTAGCCACACATACATCTAACCTGGACACATACATGTACATCTATCCCAACAGTGGTCATTGTCTGTATTTACATATGTACATAACACACATACATTGTACAGGACACATACGTGTACATCTATCCAACAGTGGTCATTGTCTGTATTTACATATATGTACATAACACACATACATTGTACAGGACACGTACGTGTACATCTATCCAACAGTGGTCATGTCTGTTCCTATTTACATCATATGTACCACACATACATTGTATATAACATTGTAGGACACGTACATGTACATCTACTCCAAGCGAGGTGGTACATTGTCTGTTGTGCACATAACACATATAAGGGTACATGTACACGTACGTACATCCCTCCAACAGTGGTCATTGTCTGTATTTACATATATGTACATAACACACATACATTATGCAGGACACGTATCACATCTATCAACAGTGGTCATTGTCTGAAATTTAAATAATTATACATTACATTTTGTTGTTACATATGGATTCGCCTGTGTTTTTAATGCTGCAACGGGGTTCAGATGAAATTTTCCTTTCTCTATCTGAAAGTGACGAAAAGGTACGCGCCCAGACCGTTCGGATCCCCTTGGAAAAAGGCTATCAATTACATTGTTAATCTCAAAATTTAATTTTCAAAATGGTGCATTTTGTTAAATCTTAAAAAAATTAAAATTAAAAATAAATAAACTGAACTACTTTCAATACGGGTTTTTCAAAATTAAAACCAAAATTTTAAAAGGTTTCCATTTTAATTATAAAAAAAAAGGGGGTACAAATAGATCCCTTTTTTCGCTCCTTTAGTATTTTTTTTCCAAACAAAATGGTTTGGAAAAAACACCCTTTTTTCCCAAAACAAAAAATATAAGTTATAATAACATATGTTTTTTTTTTTTTTAATTTATAATTTTTTATGTTTAAATGAAAAAAGGTGGCGTGTGTGTTGGTGATTGTGGTGGGAAACACATTTTTTTTTTTTGACCAAAATATAGCTACTATTTTTTTTCTTTTTTTCAGTATGTTTAATTGATAATTGGTGCCCCTTTTTTTTTCCCCGTATTTTCATGCTGGATGTTTTGGGGAAAAGGATTGTATGGTTTTAGTGACCCCCCCAAATGCCTTTGCTCCTGATACTGCCCTCGGTTCGACCTTTTAAGTGGGACGGTCATTGAACCACCAGGCTCCTTCAAGGGAATTCCCCCATGACTGTCCCCTCTCATTATCGATTGGAAAGTGCTTTCCCTTTGGGATCCAAAAGTCACCAGGTGCTCTCACTCTACCCCATTTTCAGTGTATTCTCACCGGTGATTTGAAATCCGTGTTTTCCGAATCCTACCCTTCTCAATCGGGAGATCTTGCGGGGGTCCCTGCCCCTGTGTTTATCAGGGTCGACTCCATTATCATTCCTAACCACCCCCCCAAAAAAACCCGAAGCCAGACTTATACTCCTCAGTCGAAAAAAGTCAATTTTGCCGCCCTCTCTGCTTTAAAAAATCCATCCCCGCCGTCGTCCTTTTCCCAAATAATTTTAAACCCATCCTGTCCTCGGGGTGGGTCTTGTGACACCCGTCTAACCTGCCCCCATTGCCCCAACTTCTGGATCAACCCCAGAAATGAAAGGGGGTGTTTTTCATTTCCAAATCCCGATTTCAAAAATGATTCAGGATACTCACCCCTTTTGGAGTTGTTTAACTCAAAAGTTTTTCTTTATAAAGTTAAATGATTTGGGTTCTTTCCATGTTAATCTCGCCCCCTGACGAAATGGGGTAATTTTCTTGGCATCTAAAGTTTTGAGTGCTCGGTTATCTGGGGGGAGATACGTTTCAACCCCCCATTGATTTCCCCAAACTTTCGTTTTGTGATATCAGTGGTTTTATAAACACGAACATCATTTTAAAATAGTACGCACTCAAAATCGCGGTTTTCCCCCAATTGTTTATTTGGTGAAAACGTTTCAATGTAAATAAATTTAAAAAGGGGTAGAACTATCTTTTTTATTCAAAAAAATTTTTTTGTCTGGTGAAACTGTTTGATTGAAACGACTATACACACGGCCAATGTGAAATGAAAAAACCTTCGCCGATGAGTTTTTTTTGAATTTTTGTGACCCTGGTTGCATGCTAAAACTGATTCGTCAAAGTAAGCCCTGCTGAATTGATTTACTTATCACCTGATTGGTTGACAGAAACGATAAGGCTCCTTTATCTTTTTTGGGTTTTCCTAAAAAGATATTTCACAATGACAGCCCCAACCTATTGTTTAATTTTTCGGGGAAAAAAAATAAAAATTTTGCCTTTAGGTTAATCCTATTTTTGAATTTTTTACACATAAAATGTTTGGATAGTGATTTTCTAAAAAATGAAATAAATTAAATGGCTAGTCGGCCCCCCACTGCAATAAAAAATTTTAAACCCAAATATCGTCTATCCCTTTTATATAAATATTTTTGTTTTTAAAAAATCCTCAGGCGAGAAAAGGGGGTCAGGAAACAAAACTACAGGAACATCCTGGGCGATTTTTCGTTATCATACTGAACTTTTAAAACATTTTTTGGCATTATTCGTTTTGTTTTTTTGTTTATTTGCCCCCCAAAAAATAAAATTCTAATTTTTTATCTTTAGAATCCCGGGGTGTTCAATGATTGTAATGGTTATTAGCTAAAGCAGGTGAACCCAAGCTGGGGGAAAATAAAGGAAACAGGGTCAATATAACGCCCGGGCTACCGATCTGAACTAATGCCAACGGATCCCGAATAAACCCACAAATTTGGGCCTTTAAAATTTAGATATTTTTTATTTTTTTTTTTTTTTTTTTTTTTCAAAAAATAAAGGGATTGGGCAAACCCTTTTATAAAATAAAGGGGGTAAGGAAACCCTTTCCGAAAACGTTTAACCCCTTTTTAAAAATCGTTTTTCCAAACCGCAATCAAAATCCACGCTTTTAAAAAGCCCCCGTGGAGACCCGGGGGCCCAAAAACCGAAAACTTTTTAACCGTTACTTTTTCCCAAAAACCCCCAAAAATTTTAAGAGTAAATAAAAGGGAATTCTTCAAAATTTTGTTAATTTTTAAAATTTACTTTTTAAAATCTTAAATTTTCATAAATTTTTAAAAAATTTAAAAAACTTTCTTTGTTTAAAAAAATTAAAGCCAGGGTAAAGAAAGGGAGCCAAAAAAGGTAAAAAAAGGGGGAAAAAAATTTTAAAAGTAAAAAACAGGGTTAGTAAAAGGAAAATATAAGGTTTTAAAAAAACCCAAAACCCCAAATAATGAATGGAAAAAACCCAAAATGAATAAATACTTAATAAAGGTTTTAGCCCGGGACCCAAAAAATTTAAAAAAAAAAAAGTTAAAAAAAGGGAAGTCCCCCCCCCGATAAAGGGGCCCGAACAGGGGGACCCAAAAAGAAAATTAAAAAAATAATTAAAAAACCCCCCCCCCCCTACCCCTTTTGGGGGGTTAAAAGGGGGTAAAAAAAAAAAATAACGTGTGAATAAAGGGGTCCCCCCCCTTCCCCCCCCCGAAAACAATGGTTTTGGGTTCACAAAAAAAAAAAACCCGTTTTTAAAAAAAGGGGGTGAGGGTACTAAATTTTACCCCAAAACTTAAATAAAATTTTAATTGTTTTTTCCTTAATTTTAAAAATTTTTTAGAATTTCAAAAATTTTTTTAATTTAACCTTTTTTTTAAGGGGGGGTTTTTCCCCCTTTAAAAAAAAACAATATTTTTAAAAGCCCAAAGGTTTTTAAAAAAAAAATTTCCCTTTAATCTTCAAAATTTTTTTAAAAATAAATATGATCAACTTTAAAAGAAAAATTTCCCTTTTTTATACGCCCCGGCTTAGTTCTTTTGTTGAAATAACACGCCATGTGTAAAAGGGTTTAAAAATTTTTTAAAATTTTTTGCGGGGGAACCTTTTTAAAAACCCTTTTTAGCCACTTAAAAATTTTGGGCGAAAAAAATTTTTTTAAACAGCAAAGGGGTTTAAAAAAAAAAAAATTGGGGGTTTACCATAAAGATGGCAACGCCCCTTTAAATTTCCCCGTTCCCCAAATTGTTTTTAAACCCCGGTCAAAACCCCGGCCCCCAACTTTTGTCTGACTTTCTCTTTCCCCAACGCCAGGGCCCCTAGAATCTACGCAACCGTGAAATTTTAAAAAAAACCTTTTTTCTAAATTTGATTTCCCTTCCAAATAGAACGCTTTTTTTTTTCAAAACATTTAATTTGAATTAAAGTAAATCCTGAACTTTAAAAGGGTTTTTTACCCCGGCGTAAATAAATTTGAGGTTTTTAGATTATTTTCCCCTTAAAAAAAATTTCCTTTTAACTGAAGAAATCCCTAAAAAGGTTTTAAAAAAATTTGGGTTTTGGCCGGTTATAAATTTTGGGGTTATTCTTTTGATGAAACCTAATCTTTCTCCAAAAGCAGGGACCTTTTTTAAAAAGGGCCGGGTAAAAAAAAGGGGTTCTTTTTCCCAAAAAATCTTGGCATGGTTGGGGAAAAATCAAAGTTTTTCCCGGGCCCAAAGCACCCCCTTTTCCATCTTGGGTTTCAAAAAAAACCTTTTTGTTAATTCCTTTTAATTCCTTTCCATAAAACACAGGGGGGGTGGTCATGGGCAAAATTTTGAAAAGGGCCCCTCTTTTTAAATAAAACCAAACCATTTTCTCAATTGGTAAGATTAATTTTTAAACAACCCCCTTTTTGGGGCGAACAAAGGTTTTTAAATTAAAAAAGAACCCCCCCCCAAAATTTAAAAACTCCAGGGCGAACCCCAGAAGAACCGGGTCATTTTGAAAAACAGAAAAAAAATTTTGGGAAAAAACCGAAAAGTCCTTGGTTTTGTTTGGCATTCCCCTCCAAAAAAGGGAAAACGGGCCCCTTTTCCCCCCCGTGCATTTTGGCTCCCCCCGGGTTTCATTCAGACTTTCCCCCTTTGGTGGGGGCCCGGTTTTTCGATTTAAGTTTTTTCCCCCCCCCTTTTTAAGGGGGTAGGGCCAGTCTACCCACAAAATCCTTGGGGGGTGGCGCGGAGCGTGGTTGGGGGGGTTTTTCGGGGCTTTTTAAAGGTTTTTTCTTGGGGAAAAGTTTTTGGCTCACTCTAAAAAGAAATTTTCTGATGCCAACGGCTGTTTAATTTTTTTGGTTTTGGGAAAAATTTAGCTCTGGGAAACCCCGGGGCCCTAAGGGTTTGCTTCCCGGCAAAGCCCAAAGTTGCTCTGTCGGTGCAAAAAAAAAAGGGGTTACACCTTTGGGGGAAACTGGCGTATTCAGGGGGGGCCTTTTTCCCAGCAACCACTTCTTCTTTTGAAAGGGAAAAAACCGTCCGGTTTAAAGAGATTTACCCCTTTTGGGCCCCCTGCATAAACATGCAGATCCCCCTTTCCGGGTTTAAAAGGAAAAAAACATGCTTGGGAATTAAAAACCCCGTTTGTGTGAACTTCCCGGGCTTCAAGATTTGATTTTTTTTAGAAAATAAAGGCTTTTTGTCAAAAAATCATTTTCCGGGGAAATCAACGGGTAAAATCTGGCTCCCCCGCCCCCCTTTTAAATATCTTTCAGTTCGGGGGGGTTTAAAAAGTCGGGTTTCAATTTGACGGGAAAAATGGGTGAATCCCCAAAAACCCCCAAAATTTTCCCGTTCAGGTTTAACATTTTAAAAAAACCCCCCCCCCAGATTCCTTAACCCTTAAAACCCGGTTTGGGTGCATTCCTCAACCAAAAAAATTTTTTCCCCTTTTCCCCCCGGGCAAATAAAGGGGGGGTTTTTTATTTGGAAAAAATATCGGTTTTTGGTTGCAAAAATTAAAGCGGAAAACATCAATCATTCTTTAAGGGTTTTCGTTTTGTCTTTTTGGATTTTTTGGGGAGCTGGAAAATAACTTGTTGGGGGGGGTTTTTTTTGCCCGAGGCCCTTTTTTTCAAACCCTTTACCTTCGGCATTTTTACGGACACTTTTTCCAATCTCCTTTTTCGGGGCCAAATTAGTTTTCTTCAAAAACATTGTTGAAAAACCCCCGGCCGAATCTTTGTAAGGGCCGATGTTTTTTTTTGGCATACAAGTTTGGGCTGGTTTTGGGTGGGATTCAAAAAAATGTCTTGTTTGGGCCAAACCCTCCATTTTGGAACCTGGGATTGTAAAAGTTCCCCTTGTTTGAACACTTATTTTGTAGTGGCCGTCTAGAAAATACGGTTTTTTTACTTTTCCCCCGGGGAACCCTTTAAATCGGGGTTTTCCCAAAAAAAACTCAATGGGTGGGGGGCCCCCCAAATGTGTTATAAAAGGGGGCCCCTCCCAAAGGGATTGGGGACTTAAAAAGCTTCCCCAGGGAGCCACGGTAGGGTCCCTGCCCAAACGACCCGTACTTTGGGAATTTTAGCTTTTTTCTTCTTTCCCTTCTAATGACAACATCCCCGGTTTAAAAGTATCGAGCTGAGCTGCGGGGGCCAATGTTCACTGTCCTTTTCGTGACGGGAACAGCCCCAGCTCGCAAAAAAACGCTTTCCATGGGCCCCCCGGGCCCCAAAATTTCCCCAAACCGTTGCCCCTTTCTGAATTCAATAATCCCCCCAGAATAAGTTTTCCCCATATTTTTGGGGATTTCCCAATTTTTTGGAAAAATTTAAGGGTGCCCCAGTTTGCCAAATTTGCTGACAATCAATTTCCTTAGTGTTTTTTTTTGGGGAGGATCATGAAAAGGGAGTAAGCCCAAAAGGGGGGGAGATTTGGAAAAAGGTTTACAGGGACTGCCCCCCCAAATGACACACACCGTGGGCTTTTTTTCAGGTTTCCCCCCTGGTCTTTTTGTACTGGACGCCCCCCCCAAATTTGACCAACTGGAAAGGTGCCCCTTTAAAAAATTTTTTACTTACATTTTAATTTTGGAAAACCCGGCTTCTCCCCGCCCCCGTGCAAAAAACCCACCCCCCAAATTTTTGGGTTTGGGGAATGTTCTAATGGGTTTTGGTTTTTTGGGAAACCCGGGGTTTAAATCAAATTTCAAGGGGGATGTTTAAATTCGCTTGTTTTGGGGTACCTTTCTCTTGGGGGGGGCCCTTTTCCCTTTTAAAAAATTTAAGCCATATATTGCGTCCCAACGGGGGCTTTCCCCCTTTTTTTGGTTTTTCCTTTCCCCAAAAAAAGCCGGGTTTTCCTTCAAATTTAAAAAACGGGGGGTTTTCCTTTTTCCCCTTACTCATTGGCAGGGGAATCATATGGGGAGAAGGGTTTTGCCTGGTTTTAAAAACCCCCGTATCTTTGACTAATGTTTTTAAAATTTTTTTGCAGTTTCCTGGAAATAAAAAGGTTTTTCAAAAATTTTTGGACATTGGCTGCCCTAAAAGGGGCTTCACCTGTCGTTCCTGTTAAAAATTTTGGGAAAAAGTGTTTTCCCTCGCAAACCCCACCCATTTTATTTTCCATGTCCGGAAAAAAAATTTTGGGGATGGGGTTTTTCCTTTTTTGCTTAATTTAAGGGGATCAAAAAAACCATGCCATTTAAAACCCCGAAGGTTGGGGATTCCAAAGGGCCCCCTAAAATTTGTGTTCTCAAATGTTTTTTCCAAGGAGTTACGATTTCAGGGTTTTTCCCTTTTGGCCAGGTGCTGTTTGGGGCTACCTTCCTTTTTTTTTAAACAACCTATTCCCCCAAATTCCAAATTTTGTCAAATTTTTTTTTTTAATTTTTTTTTAAGGGGAAACCCCTTTTGGGGTTTTAGATGATAAAAAAAAAAAACCGGGATAAGAAAGACCGGGGGAAAAAGATAAACCCAATTTTTTTAAGGGATTTGGGGTTTTAGTTATTGTATTTGTACATGTCGCCTATGCCCAAAACATTTGGGGAAACCCAAAGACCCTTTCAAGCGTCAATTTTATCTTCCAACCTTTAAAACAGGGTTTTTTTCCAATTTTTAAAGCCTTTTTTTCCTTTCTTTTGTTACTTCCCCCTTTTTTTTTGACAAAAAATGCGATTCCCATGAATAACTCACGTTTCAGCGTCTCAAAATCCAAAGGGAGTTTTTCCGTTGCAAAAGAAAGGGAAAATTTGGGAAACGGGTTTCAAAATTTTTCCAAAAGAAAAATATAAAATTTAATTTATCAAATTTTTATTAAAATTTTTCTTTTCTTTTAAAAAAACCCTTTTTTTTCTTTTTTCCCATTTTTAAAAAAGGAATATTCAAAATAGCTTGTGGATGGCGGCCATCTTGGTTTCAAGATGGCGGCCACAATTCACACATTTTATGTCACTATTGGATTCCTAGACCCTAAAATGTGGGTATAGGCGTTTCAACTGTCTCGATATCTCTACCAGTTAAGAGATATTCAACAAAACAGATCCACAATGGCGGCCATTTTGAAATCCAAGATGGCCGCCATACGGGGTGCAATGTTCCGATGGCCCCTGGACTAAAATCTTTGTTTTGTGTTACTCTAACCATGTGCCAAGTTTCATGCTTTTAAGGGAAAGTGCACAATTGATCAGCTGCTGCCCCACTATAAGCAGAATTGACACTTGTCCTCTTTGCCTGCCTCCTTTATCCGCTATAACTTCCTCCTTTATATAGTTCCCCGATCTGCCAATGTACTTAATTATTTTCATGATCATATTGATCACTTTAATTTAATCTTTTGAATTATATTGTAATTCTCAGGGCCATGTTTTGTGAACAGGTTACTGTGATAAAAGATCAGAAATAAATAAATAAATCCTGTGAAGCGGCAACCCGGGGATCACTAGAAGAGGATTCGAGGATGCGATATTAGTTATGATACAATTTCACACAATTTTCAATAGAAAAACAGAATATGTACAGGTATAAATATGTATAAATACCTGTACATATTATGTTGGTGTCTGTATTGTACATACAGGCAATATCGAATATCAAAGAGTAGTCTTGGCTCAAGCGTCAATATCCTACTCTCTGCAATGCCACTGGTGGAGGTTCAAGGGATTACTGCTATCAACATAATTATTCTATTAAAGACTAGTCTTGGTTCAAGTCTGGATTGTTTTGTTAACATTCATATTAGACCTAATTTAACCTGACTTGTAAACTTCGTCTGTATTTTTCAGAATAGACTCACTTCTGAAACTGACATATTTCGTTTACACGCGTCATCATTACATCATCAATATAGGTATGTGTTATTTACCAATACTAACAACGTCCAATCGCGACGAGACTTAAGAAGTATGAAATACGAATATTTGTAAGGCTAATTCTGAAGTTACATAATTATTACTTCATAAGGTGCCAAATTACATATTTATAACATTTTACTATAAAAAATCCTTACGTTTCACGTTTTGATGTGTTAATGAACATGTCATTACACTCATACCTCTGTTCAAAAAGAAAAACTTGTCTAGTTTTATGTGTTACCTTGTCTACAATAAAAGAAAAATAAACACCTTTATAATTATACAAATACACGTGCATTGGCCTACATAATGTGAGTATATTCGAGCGAGGCCTCCAGTGTTCCCGGCCCGGTGTCCGGACTGGCTCTTGCCGCGCTGGCATGGTGAGAAAACACTGGTGTTCAATTTGAAATAAAGAACATTTTTGTTAACTATATGTATGCTAGCCATCAGCACCAGATCAAGAAATAAATTTGCAGAAAAGCGTCTTTCTAATGACATGAGATCAACGTTTATTTCAACAAGAAATTAATTAACATTTAATTTATTAATGCAAAAACAAAATTATTAAGAGGAATATCAAAATCAACAAATTTAATACATTTTCCACAGGGGGGAGTTTTACAGACTGTAGCCAGTGTACGTAAACGGCTTCAGCGAAGCCGAGCGAGGTCTCCGGGGTTCCTCAGTGACCAGACTGACGCTTGCCGCACTGGCAGGCTGAGAAAAACACTGGTGTTCAATATGAAGCGATATGTATTAACAATCAGCACCGGATCATCAGCAGAAAATGATTATTTAGAAACATTTATTTCATGCCAACATCATTAAGAAATAAATTTACATTATTTGTTCCAATTCATATATTAAGACAGATGCAACAAAACTATAAGCTGTAAATTAATTAACACAAAATAAAAATAATAAACAACTAAAGAAAACAAATTAACATGTAAGGAAAATGAGGAAGCAAATCTGTTGTACTCTTCCCAAACACAAACAAAACACAATTAACAGGAGATATATACAAGACAAAGACAAGTCAAGCAAAAACAGGAGTAAGACTGGATGTAGCTTTAGACTGGATGTAAAATCAGGTTATCTACATATAAGATTCTAAAATACTACTTTTAAGTTTTTGGCCAAAAAGATGTCGGAAACAGCTTGTCTTAAGTCTGTACAAACACGACTCTGTAATAGGCTATTTTTGAGTGAGTTGTCTTACTAAAATTAACATAAATATTACCATTTGATGAACTACGAGTTTCATAGGAGTGAACAGAAGCAATTAATGTAAACCAAGATTGAAAACTAACAAGCAATAAGTTATGAATATTTTTCAACCTAAATTTCCCCAAATTAAGATAATAGATGTTTCTCAGTTTTAAATGTTTGAGATTTTCAAATAAAGGATTTTCAAAATAAAAAAATCACGGAACCCAACCTTGTTTATAATGCGAACTGCTCGTTTCTGTAGAAACCCTAACAAAATGCAGTGGGTTTACCCCAAGTAAGAATTGCATAATTCAAATCAGGTGTTAGAAGAACTGTTTTCGGCAAAAAGAGTTTCAATCGTGTCATAACAACATTTTTTTTTAGAAATCTTACTAGACAATATATTAAACATTGATTTAATTTTGCCCTACACCGACGTGTGTATAACACTGCACACTCAGTGCTTTCCAAGTGTCTGTAAATTACTGGCTCATTTATGCAGCAGCAATGATTATATGACTTTATTATGTGGTGTATTATTTTCAGTCACTGATGAGTTAATCTAAACTAGCATGCACTCCGATTCCATGCCCTGTTTGATCCTGACGATATTGTCCCTTTAATATGGGTATAATTGTCTTACTTATCTTGTGTACATGTCCATACTGTCCCCATAATACATTATGAATACAGGGTTCCTGCTCGAACTAGCTTCATGCATATTCATAATTATATTATTAAATGTTTCATATATTTAGAAGTATGATTTTGTTATCCCTTACGTGTGCAGGAAAAAAAGTATTTAAAATGCTGTGGGTACGAGCTATACATAAACTACAGGAACATCCTGGGGACGATGTTGTCATTCATCATACTGAACACTATTCAGTCCAACTTTCACATACGTGACCAATTCAAAACTTGATAATTACTATGGCATTGTTCGTTTTGTTTTCATTTAAGTTTATTACTTGGTGACCCCCCAAAATAGCAATTCTAATTTATTTCTCTTTAGAATGCCAGGAGTGTTCAATGATTGTAATGGTGTATTAGCTGAAGATAGTGTGAATCCAGGCTGTGGGGTAAATGAAAGGGGGAAACATGGTACAAAATGAGCTGGAGGGATTCAATACAAACATGTATCCACCAATAGTAACACAGTGGTGACACACTGCCTAAAAGTAGGGTCAATTTAAAGCCATGTGATGAATGGGCCTCCTTGATCCACTATTTTGTTTGCCCCCTGGCTCCACTGATCTGCCAACTAATGCACGTATTTCATGAAGCCACGAGTAAACGCACTAATCGTGTCTTTAAAGAGGATCTGATGAGGGGATGAGGTTAGTGGAGACGCGCATTTTTTGAGGGGCAAATGTTCATACCCCTATGTGAAAAAGTCGTTTAAAACACAGCATTGCAGAAATCCAATCGATCCAGCAATTAAAAATGCCGACGAGTAGGTCTGAGATGACGCGCGCGGAGACCAGAAACCAGAGACTTTGGTGTGTTTTTTTGCCTAATGAAGATCAAGTAATTTTTTTAACCTGTTAAGCTTTGGTACGAGATATACATAAACTAACTAGAGATTTTACACTAAGTTTAATATAAAACTTTAATCTTGTCTTTTCATTTAAGATTACCAATATTGTGCAATGGCTTTCATGTGTAAATGAAAGGGGTGAATACGGCAAAGGAAGGGTATACGGCAAGAAACGGAGGGCCTAAATAACAAATGGTAAAATAACATGTATGGTGATATAAAGGGACACGTCCCCCCCCCCCCGCCATCCACCAATGGTTTGTGACTCCCCCCCACCCGAGACTCAACTACAATCGACGTTATTAATAACAACATTCAATTACGGAATTAAAAGTCAAATTCCTATTTGACTTCAAATTCATCATTATTTGTTTTCCCGCAGTCGGCTTGTAAAGACTTTCTAATTTTAGGTAGTTTTTGCTCGGTAATGTTGTTTTGATAGCGATTATTATCTCACTCAAAGAGTAACCAATACAGTATAATGATAATATTAATAACACTGTCAATGAAAGATATGCCAACCATCAATTTGAATCTCTCAAACAATAATTGGTCTCTCAAACAAAACTATACACTGTAATGATAATATTAATGATACTGTCAATGAAAGATATGCCAACAATCAATTTGAATCTCTCAAACAATTGACAACAAAACTATACACTGTAATGATAATATGAATGATACTGTCAATGAAAGATATGCCATCAATACATTCAAAGCTCTTTTGATGACAGACCAATTTTCAGTCCAAAAAGTACAAGCTCCTAAGCAGGGGCGGATCCAAGGTGATTGAAAAGGGGGAACTGCTTAAAAGGGGGCCACGCATAAATTCAAAGCAAGGTGAATGGGCACTTGCTCTCTTTGTCCGCCTCCAACTGATCCGCTAATTTGACCCTAGCTCCAACGATCTGCCAATGATCCTCAGTATTACATGAAACTACGATCAAACGCAGGGGTTGTCAATGGGTACGATTTCTTGTGACGATTGGAAGAGCAGGGAGGGTGAAGGAAGAAGCAGCAGGACCCCTGACCCACTCCTCCCCATCCCACCCCAAGCCCTACCGACACCCATTATTTTAATTTAACATTTGGTGGCTTTCATTTTGTCCCACAAACAAAATCGGTATTAAATTTCTAAATTTGTTTCTTGCTAGACTATACGTGTGAGTATGGACACGTCAAGGGAAGGTTTGTTTCTTGCTAGACTATACGTGTGAGTATGGACACGTCAAGGGAAGGTTTGTTTCTTGCTAGACTATACGTGTGAGTATGGACACGTCAAGGGAAGGTTTGTTTCTTGCTAGACTATACGTGTGAGTATGGACACGTCAAGGGAAGGTTTGTTTCTTGCTAGACTATACGTGTGAGTATGCACACGTCAAGAGAAGGTTTTTAAGTGTGAATTTGTTATCAACGTGGAATATTGTAACAATTTGTGCGCTTTGTTTTAAAATTAAATATGTATTGTTATAATATATTGTTTTTGTGAACGATAATTACTCGGGGTGTATTTTATACTACTTGGGGTATATTACCATTACCACCCCCCCTCCGTCATACATACATGGGGAATCACCCTGTACCCTGGATCAATGCCAAGGGGTGAAATCATAAGTTCATCTCGTGCTATTTTAATGAAATTGTACGTTCTCTTTCTCTTTTACACCTCACGGTCCTTTCAGAGCCACCATAGTAAACCAGAGTGTATCTGCTGAAGAACGTTTGTTTAATGGCAATGAAGGCGCATGCGTACACACAGTCCTGCACAACGTTGTCGAACCGTAACTTGAGTACTTCTTTTTATCGCGTGATAAATTATGTTTTAATTTGTGTGTATTTATTTGCATTCACTGATCATTTTTAGTTTTCTGTCTCATTTGAAAGTTAGTAACTAAAAATAAATAATTTAAAAAACTGAGCT
Source organism: Zoroaster sp. YZ-2022 (assembly GCA_029582265.1). Classification (NCBI taxonomy): domain Eukaryota; kingdom Metazoa; phylum Echinodermata; class Asteroidea; order Forcipulatida; family Zoroasteridae; genus Zoroaster; species Zoroaster sp. YZ-2022. The sequence goes on along the minus strand of CM055822.1, from coordinate 21,559,871 downwards.
CATCGTGGACATGTCAAAAATAAACACAAAATGATGCAATGACGTAATATTTGCCAGTGTGTCAGATGTATTTAACCACGTATAGACTCCTCTAAGCTTCGTTCCTTTTTGCCTGTCAGTAAACCTGTGACTCACTTGTACCTTTGGGATGTCTTACACTGAGCTTAGGAAACTGAAACTGGTCTGGATCATTTTCCTTCTAAGTTAGCAAAGGAATTCAATTTATTGTTGTACAATAGTTTACAATGAATGTAATGATGTATTAACTGGAGGCAGTGAGCATCCAGGCTGTAAGGTAAATGAACGGTGGAAACACGACGAAAAATAGGAATCGCATACAAAAATGTATATGGTAAAATTACATGTATGATGATATAAAGGGGAAATATGCCCGCCCCGCCCCCTCCCCGATCCATCAGTGGTTTGAGACTCAATTGCAATCACATGATCAACCTGAATAACAATAACATTCAATTACGGAATTAAAATCCAAAAGCCTTTGGACTTCAATTTCTCATTTAGTTTTTCATTTAGCTCATTTTACCCCCCACCCCCCACCGTTGGCTTGTTAACAATAAGGTCTTACTGAAAACATACTTATTTTGTTTTGTTTTTTATTTAAGATTACCAATAGTTTACAATGAAAATAATGATGTAATGATGTAATGACAAAAGTAATGATGTAATGAAAAGTGGGGGGGGGGGTGATTTTGAAATTTGGGTGCACGGTATAGCTTGAAGTTCTGCATGTGTATTTTTGTTATATATATTTTGTCAACGCATGGACAATTCTGGGGGGATAATCTATGGACCATCCCACCCAGTCCAAAATATGGGGGGGGATATATCCCCCATCCCCCAGGATTTACGCCCTTGGATGTATTTACTGGAGGCAGGGAGAATCTAGGCTGCATGGTAAATGAACGGTGGGAACACGATATAAAATAATACACTGCCATTAAACTGAATAAGGAATTATAGAGAACAATGACGTAAATGCGGCGAGGTTCAGTCAACTGAAACGTTGCCTAGTCATGGTTAGTAAGAGTAATTGTCATGGTTGTTGGTATATTATGGGTGCACCTTACTAAATAAAATACGGTAGTGACCAAATTCATTTGCCGAGCTCATTATTCTTAATTTGTATGCCATCACTTTCTTTGAAAAAGTAAGATTTGAGGTCCATAATCATATACATTTGAGGGACTTGGTAAAAATGGTCCAATATCATGACCTGGGGTCCTTGACTTCCAAGTGTGAGTGATTTTGATGCACTGGTCCTAATTGTCCTAGAAGTGTAGGACCATTTTCCCAAAATGGATGCTTGTCTCTATAGTGTAGAGGATGGTTTCCTTTGGGATTGGAATAACTGGACGGGCCTCTGGAGTATGCACATTAAATTGAAAATAAAATAAAAGTTAGACATCACTCAATATTTTGGTTTTGGTATAAATTATTTTTAATGACTTTTGATCATTTTATATTTACAATTGGTTTGTATGGGTGCACCCTACTCAACACTAACTAGTGATACATTCATGCGGCGAGCCGTATCATAATTTGTGTATGTCATAATTTTTATTAAACATCAATCAATACTTTGTCTGTTAGGAGTTTGTAATGATTTGTGAATGTTTTGTATTTAATTTCTGTATTGGCCATTGCAGTTATGTCATATTGTCCCAGAATGAAGCGGTATTGGTCCAGTGCTGGGCCACAGGTGGGCCCTCCAGTGTGGCAGTGTTCTGTTCGGCCCAGTGCTCGTCCGATAGCTGGCGGGTTCGATATTCACGTATGTTCATACATGTCGCTTAGTTCTGCTGCAAAATCGCTCCAATGACGATATCCATACTGCGTCCTGGCTGTATTAATGTCTATCAGAACTGTCGATTTTCATCGAACAACATCTTCTTTATTTTGGCAGGTTTTAAAAAGAAAATGCCATGAATAAACGTTGTATACATTTAATTTTAATTTCTGTTAAATTTTTCTTGAAAGTTAATGATTTTTTTAAAATAAATTACAAATATATAGTGCGTCATACACCTTTCAAATGTTTCCCAAAATGTTGTGAAAAGGACATTATTATAAGTCATTTTTTCCAATGTTCTTTACTTTTGTTAACGCTCTGCTCGTCACACGTATTTGCCTTGATCAAGGCGCATTGGAACATCCACAATACATCAAATGGTTTGAGACGCAATAGAAATGGCTCATTAAGTGTTTCCATCCATGTGTAATGCACGTAAAAAAAGAATGCGCCTTGAGCACCACTTAGTTGGTGGATACGTGCGCTATATAAGTCCACACATTATTATTATTATTATTATCCACAAAGTTGTCTTGTAAATAATATAATTATGAGAGTTTTCAGCAGAGAACAGAGAACAGACTATTGAACAGACTATTGAATTTTAAGCGGTTTTTGTTCGGTATTGTTGTACTTGTAACGAGTATTATCTCATCCGTATAATGATTAAATTAATAACACTGTCAATGAAAGATATGAAATCAATAAATTTGAAGTCTTTTTGATGACGGGCCAATTTTAGTGTTTAGTATTTCCAAGAGGCAGTTAGTTTGTATTATGCCTATATTAGTATATTTTTCTTAACACTTAAAATGTTGTAATAATTAGTTGTATGGAAAAAGAATGCCGAGTATGACGAGATTTATTTTTACTTAGAATGCGTAGGAATATAAATGTTGATGGTCTAATCCCGGCCTCCACACTGCAGCACACGCTCTTGTTATTTACCCTGTAGTAGACTATAACCCAAAACTGCATTGGATACAAGCATTCAATACGAGTTAAATATCCACGATGTGTGGATATTAGTACATTAGCCAGGTGATACTTCGGTACCATATGGAGGGACTAATTCATTTATGTTTTCTTTTTTACGGAAAAATATGAACATTTCAAACAAAATGTGATAGACATGCTGAAACGGCAGCTTAGTACTCGTTTTTTTAGGCGATTTTTGCGCCACAAATTTGAAATGCTAAGCCTCCTCCAATAAAACACTGTTACCACTGTTTGACGATTGCTACCAGACGTAGCCTGATAAGATCACATGTTATGCAGTACAATAATTAAAGCTAAACAGCAACATAAAACAACCGTTGTACATGTTATGTGAAATAAGAATAAACGCATTCACCTAGACTTCCATTTTTCCCCAAGAAAAATACGTCTTTGGGAAGCAACGTTTTACAAGTCTCACCTCTCTTGGAAAACATTTATTTTGGGTTTGTGTTTTTGAACTTAAAGCTAAGATTTAGGGCCAATTTTCTTTATCGCATTACATTGACATCGAAACCATGTGTATTACTGCTTTAGTCCACATCATCAACAATTAAAGGGTCAATATTGATCAACAGGGCATGGAATCCCCAACTGTGCTTGTTTTAGATTAATTCAGTAACTGAAAATAATATCCACGTGATAAGGTCATGTTACCGTTCCTGCTGCATTGAACGAGACAGTATTTTTCAGTCACTGTGTAGGACACCAATTCCATGCCCTGTTGAAAGTCTGCTCTGATTGTGACGATATTATCCCTTATTATGTACTGTGACATCTGCTACCTATATTTCTGAGCTATTCGTATCTGAAACAGAACATTTCGAGGCATGTGCATGTTTCTTCATGTACAGGAACCGGTATAATACAAATACACGTGCATACACATTTGAGTATATTCGAGCGAGGTGTTCAGGATTTCTGTCTCGGTGTCCAGACTGGCTCTTGCCTCGCTGGCAGGGTGAGAAAACGCTGGTGTTCAATTTGAAATAAAGAACAAGTTACTTGTTAACTATATGTATGCTAACCATCAGCACAAGATCAAGAAATAAATTTTCAGAAAAACGTCTTTCCAATTATATAATGAAATCAACTTTTATTTCAACAAGAAATTAATTAACATTTAATTTATTAATGGAAAAACAAAATTATAGAGAGGGATAACAAATTCAACAAATTTAATACATTTTCCACATAATGGAAGTTTGGGTAGTTCAATAATTAAAAGGAGGCTTCCCAAACCATTCATCACACCTGCATCCAACTGTAGCCAGTGTACGTAAACGGATTCGGTGAAACCGAACAAGGTCTCCAGGGTTCCCCGGTGACCGGACTGACTCTTGTGCGCTGGCAGGCTGAGAAAACGCCGGTGTTCAATTTGAAACGATATGTAACCATAGATTTGCCTGATTTATGAGGCCACTCTGAGCCACCATATTTTGTGTATAGGAAATTTGGTCTGGTTCCAATGATCGTGTATACACGTATTACGTATTTTACTGGTTATCAAAACAAAACAAAACAAAACAACATCAACAAAGATTTTTAACAACAAATAATAGATTAAAAAAATTATTTTGAAGCCGACTTATGACCAGAAACTGGATACTTTATTTTAATAAACATTTAATTTATTAATGGAAGAACAACTTTATTGCCCTTCATTTGTAAGCACAATAATAATTTTACTAAATGAATTAAATTAAATATTTGAAAATCTAAATTGAATTGAATGTTAATCATATAGATTGCAATATAAAAAGACTCAGCGAGACGATGGATCATGATATTAAAATAAATGTTTATCCTACATGAAGACCCATGAACATCACAGTTATTTGTTTAGAGGGTTCACTTTATCCATTTTATTATAGGTTTTCCCAATGAATTTTAAAATATTGCATTCAGTTTAAATACGTGACTCATTCTATTTGATTTTAAAATGAATACTCCTTTACATCATCATTCAATCAGCAAAAAGATACATTCAAATTCATAAGTTGAGCATTCTATCTTCATTTAAAGGCCTGCGTGGGCCACATTTTGACAACAAGCCTTATAAAAGGCCACAACGTCATCACCTGACAACGGGTCTTGTTTTAACTTGTTTTGATAACCGAACGCACAATATTGACCAATAAAACTGATAACCTTTATTTAATATCCTACTTACTTCAGTAGTCCAAAGATAAACAAATTATTAAGAATGTCTACACTTGACCTTGATTGTTTACAATATCAAATTACAATAATAAAAACAATTTCCGAGAGAAAATGTTACTCGTAACGCATTTTTCCGATTCGTCACTATGTAAAAAATGCGACGATTTGATGTTTACAATTAATTGACAAGAGCATCATTTAAAAAAATAACGGGATGAATTTTGTTTTCTTGAATAAGCCAAAGCTAACTCATAGAGAAATGCATACTCAAAGAAAGACACGTGGTACATAGAACATTAGGACAAAAACCTTTGTACATGTTATACTTCATCCCTTTAAATGACATCTGAACCCAAGAGGGCGCTCTTACATAAAGGCAGAAGTGATCCTATCAAAACGGGTTTCCCTGACGCCAAACACAGTCTGGGCTGTGTGTGCTCTGTATATAGCTTGCAAACATAAGCAATTATACAAATGAAATACAAACAATTGAAAATAAAAGCAAAATCCATCACATGTTTGTAGTTTTTTTTTTGTGCAGTGTAAGTTTAACTGGACTTGATATGGCTATTAGTGTATTATGTAGGTTGGTGAAATTCTTGCGTCGGGAGATAAACAATTGATTTAATTTTGCCCTACACCGACGTGTGTATAGCACTGTATACTCGGTGCTTTCCGAGTCTCTGTGAAAGAAAGTACACAGTCGACTCGGGCGGGATTCGAACCCACGACCTCCTGCTGACTAGTGCAGACGTCTTATCCTCTCAACCACCGAGCTTGCCCGATGACAATTGGCTGGCTAGAATCCCATATAGAAGCGGGTTCCGCGATATATATAGGTTGGTGAAATTCTTGCGTCAGGAGATAAACCTGAAGCACTGAGTATACTGTGCTATACACAAGTCAGTGTAGGGCAAAATTAAATCAAACTTTCTCTATACAACTGTCAGCAGACGCATCATAAGTTTAAACCAAAGTTGTTGAGCTGTAATATTTTCAGGCGGTTATTTAAGGACTAGATGTCAGAATGAATGATAAGATGGGGCTTATTCCTAACCATGCTTAAATTAAACAATAACTTTAACATTATAATGGATCATATTGCCCACAGTAGTAAACAAAAGAAACATAATTGTTCTAGCTGATAGATTTAGTTGCAACCAGCAGCAGCAGGCTTAACACTTTTCTGACGTGGGATTTTTGTTGCATCTATAGCAAGGCTTATTTGAACCCCTTCAAACATCAATTAGGCGAAACATCTTGGAAAATGAAAAAACAAATTTCTTACACATCCATATCCGTTGTAAACCTAATCCATCATATAGGTGCAGTAGGATTTTAAGTATTATACATACCGCAGCCATCTTTGCTTTCTTGTACACAAGTCTATGAGAATCAGAATGAGGCACATGTACAACTGAATCAGTAGACTGGTTCCTTACAATGTGATGGTTTCAATCATAACGATACCGCCTGTAGATAGGGAACGTGACCATAGTTAGAAGCGTGTGTGTGAGGAACAAACAATACACAATGGTCAATAATGGTTCATTGGGGTAAAGCAATAATGTAATAACTAGGGTCTTATTAAACGACGTGGCTCAGCATATTGTGCTGGATCTCGACCGTATCCGATGCCATCAAAGGGTACCGTTAAAGCAAATCATTGGTAGCAATTTTCAGAAATTTCCTTAAAATTGTCCAAAATGATTTCTAATTTCTTCACAATAATATGTTTAAATCCAAATTAATGTTTCAAACCCAAATAATTTGTTTTGTTCAGATGGAGGTGGGTTGGCCATGGGGGAGGGTCAGGACAGGGAGATCCGTTTAGGGGTGGTCATTGGAATGTTGACGATTAGGATAAACAAAATCTACAACAATGGGCAGGAGCTCAAATCTTCATGAGGGATGGGGGTATATATCCCCTAAAGATTTGACGGTGGATGACCAATACAATTATCCATCGATAGAGGGCGGGCTTTTCACAGGGATCTCAGTCGTCTCTTGTCTCTGCCTAGGACGGGGAAGGGGTTAAGAAGTCACTGTGTATACTGTAGCTAGAGAAAGGGGAAAGCGCCTTCCTATTATGCTCGCCAACCCCTCCCCCTACACCCCAAGAGATCGTGGCCGGAATCCAACAGTGGTTTAACACTGCTGGTTCCAAATTGGGGCACGAAGGATATAATGATCAGACCATGTGGAAACACGTTGAAACCCCATTGGACTTTTTGAGGTGCGGCAGACATAGGAGGGCGCTTTTCAGAATGGGTAAATCTTGTGTAACTGCAAGAGTTTACTTAATCTAAACAGCGCCCTCTTTTTGTGAGGAAACGGAGAGGAGGAAAGGGGTGGGCGGGGAGAGAGGAAACCCCACAATGAGTAGCTGTGACGTATAGGATGCCCCTTGATATTTTTTTGGTAACTTGGCATTTGATCCCCTGCCTCTCCCCACCCCAGAAGTCTCCCCTCCCTTCCTCCCGGACTCTACCCATCTAACTCCCCTTCCTTCCTTTTCTCTCCCTTTCCCCTCCCCTTCCCCTTCCTTCCCACCCCTCCCCATTCCTCTCCACCACCTCCTCCCAACCCACTCAACGCCTTTCCCTATTCAGCATCAAGTCGAAATTAATTGAACATTTATTCTGGTCCACTAAATTTTCAACTTAATACTGGAAATGAAAAAGATTTTTTTTAAACAGTGTCCCTTTGCAATGTTATGTTAGATGTCCCTTCAATAATGTCAGAGAGAGGTTTAGTTATCTATAGTCTTTGTAAACCTCCTGTCGCCGTTTGTCCTCATCTGAGCTGTCAAGACACGTGGTCAAGTTTATAAGACACAAACTCAGAAATGAAAGAAAACATTTGTATTCGGTTCCTATCACTCGGTTTATTGCACTTGATTCGAACCAGGTTTTTCAAAAGTATTAATTTAATTGAGGCTATCCAACATTTTCGACATTTGAGTACTCAGCATTTTCAAGATAAAAATTACCAAACACGTCCATTATTCTCCTTTGAAAATGTCTGAAATTGTGGATGGCCTCTGACAGCTAATTAATAACATCAATGCGTTATGTACAGGCAATTTTCTTTTAATTACAACGATTGTTCTCAAAGATTGATATTCCGTGCTCAAAGTGAGTTTACCTGGGAAATATATTTCAATTTTGAAATGATGTTTTAGTTTGTTAATAAGGATTAAAGAATGGTTGTATAAAACTGAAATAAATTTATGACATTACGTCATGAATTCATTATTATTTTATAATGGTTTCTCATTTAAAATGACATGTTTAACTTGAGTGACCAACATCGCTTGAGCATGGAATATATTAATATCTTTAGTTTAATATCTCTAATATTTAATAATATCTTTAATATCTCTAACTCCCTAGGCCCATCCTCCAAAATCCTTCAGTAGTAAAGCAAGCACATGACATGTATGCACACATGTGTTTCTAATATGTGATACATGTACATGTACATGGCCGGGGACCCTCCCTGCATGCATGGAGCAATAAACAGTGTCCACTGACCCAAGCACTGACCTTTCAATCACTACAACAAACATGGATGTACATGTACCATGGAAAGGCAAGTATGCCTAACAATCTCAATCCTCCAAAATCCTTCACTTTGACAAAGAGGATTTTGGAGGATTTGGGAAGGTTAGGGTTAATGCCTTTAATTAAGTAAATTGTATACAATTCAAATCCATTGTCAACAAAGACAGCTTAAATTCTGCAGACTACTTATGTTTTGTTTTTTCAGTCATTTCCGGCACTCACGTGAATCAGAGAACAAAAGAGGGGTCGAAAACACATCAATTGACGGATGCTTCGCCAAGGACATTTCAAAGTCTGCAGAATTCAACAGATTGTAATTGTTGACAAGAGACTAGGATATATGTGAATTCTACAAATACATTTAAAATATTTCAATAAAGATTTCTAAGAAATAGTTTAACAACATTTCAACAGAAATCAAATCAGGCCTAATCCATTAGGTTGAGCAAGGACGATCACCTTAATTAATATTTTGTTGACATGGTCTGTTATTTGTTCACATTTTATTATTAACCTTTTTCGGTAGTAAGTAAAATCTACTATTAAAACAAAGCTAAACACACCATTCATATATGATTTAGACACGTAGACTAGTTTGAAAATAAGGGATAGGATGGCTTAAAGATTGTATACAACACTATTAGTAATATGTCTATAAATGCACCCATACTTTATAAGAATGAAGAGATATTTATACAATAAAATAAATGTGAAAGTTTCAGTTTATTCTCGTCGTTAACGAGAAAATAGTGAATATGTAATCAGGTTTGTTTGCATGTATTCAAATGTAAAAATGTAGAATTATACATTTCTCACGTTTTACAGAATCTCAGACGGAATAATTTCTCTAGATGTTTGGTACGAGCAAATAACTTCACATAAAGTAAGTTTTTAGATTATATTTTAGTAATCGTGTAATCGGATGATTACCAAAGGTGTACACTAACATTGCACATTTTTCCAATGGAACCCATTACACATTTGTCGCAACTACACAATGATGTTTCAAAGTATAATTAGGTTAAACACCAGAGCAAGTGCAACATGTCGGGGGGGGGGGGGGTCATTCTCAAATACAGATTCCCAGTCTACGGGTCAGTGTTTACGATACTAATATGATTACATTTACAAATATTGTGTTATTTTCAGTGCAGTGCATACATTTATAATTACAATTACATTCAGACAAACTTTAAACACCAAATATATTTTTCTATATGACCAAACAAAAATGCGCACAACTTTTCCAGCGGCCAAGAAAAGCCAGTGCGGAATTTTACGAAAACAAAAGGCATTTTTGTGTAATCGCTGAAAGGTTGAAGCCTTTTTCATGATTCCTAGCTTTGAAAACTTCATTAAGTGAACTAACAAGACAAATATCTCAAGTTAATTCAGTGTTATTTATTTCTGATTATATATAATGTACCGTGACAAACATAAAATGCTTTCAATTCAGTCAAGATAACTTCATATTTAAATTTCCATCTTAATGTCCAAAGTGAACAATAGTAATTTTTTCCCAAATGTTCCAAATGATTCACTAATTCACAGACAAGTCCGGTACAGTTATATTTTCATATTAGTAAGAAATGTATCAAACTTATTGTAAGTGACATTGTAAAACCATTGTTAAACAGTCTATCGTAGGTGCCATTATTTTGAAGAGCAATAAATCCAGCTGCATCATCAATGCATTCATTCACTTAATTTCTCGTTATCCATATCCACTCTTTATCAGTTATATAGCGTTGACCAAGGCTGTTATCGTATGGTATCTCCATCCCGTACCGATTTCTGGCCAGAGAAATTCAGCATACACTGTGCATTTCATTTCCCTATATGTACACAACACACATACATTGTACAAGACACGTACATGTACATCTATCCAACGAGAGGTCATTGTCTGTATTTACATAATTATACATGTACATACAGTGTGTATACATATGGATTCATCCACTGTGTGTAATGACTGCAACGGGGGGTTCGGAAAGCTAACTGTAAGTGGGGCAAAATTACGCGACCAAACCGTTCCGATGCGCCTTGGTCAAGGCTATCAATTGTTAAATCGTTAAACAAATTAATATTTAAAAAAATAATAATAAACTGAACTAGCTTTTATGAGGTTTTCAAAATTAAGACCAAAATATTAAGTGTTTTCATTTAAAATTATAAAACATAAGGTGGGTATAAAAGGATACCTTTTTCAGCTCCTGTTATTATTATTATTTGTAAACAAATAATTAGGGTGGAAAACACACCTTGTTTGGCCTAAACACAAAATATAAGGCCTATAGTAACATTATGTTTGATTTACTTATAATTATTTGTAATTTATAATTTGTATTTATAATTAAATGATAAAGGTAGGCGTGATGTGATAGGTGATTGCGGGTAGACGGGAAACACATGTTTTTGACCGCCAAATAAAGCTACTATTTTTTATTATGTTTTTCCAGTATGTTTCCAGTAATGTTAATTGGTGTACTTACATGTTTGTTTCACGCATTTTCATGCTGGATGCTTTGAGAGGATTCCAGTTATGCCAGTAATACCACACAATGCCTTTGTCACCCTGATACTGTCCATCTGGGTAATAATGACCATTTAAGTCAGCATAGTGACAGCTCCTAAACCACCAGGCTCCTTCGTAGCGTTGTGCACAATTAGCCCCATACGGACCATTGTCATTATCCTTTGTTGAGAAGTGTATTCCCTTGAGATACACAAGCGAATTACCAGCAGTGCTGCTCACATCGTAGTCGCCATAATTCAGTGTGTACTTCTCACCAGTGATTTGGAAATTCGTGTATTTAGCGAATGCCGTATCGCTACTCCAATCTGTGAGATCTATGCGGAGGTCCCATGTCCCGTGTGATTTATCAGAGGTCAGACTCACCAAGTTATCATTGCCTAGCCAATGCTCCCCGCTTAGATCACCGAAGCCAGACTTATACTCACTCCATTCACGATAAAAGTCAATACTGCCGTCCTCTCTGCGCTGAAACACAATCCATCCGCCGCCGTCAATGTCCATTTCACAATAGACTTGGAGACCGTTGCTGAATCCGTCTGGGTAGATCTTGTAGACACCACTTGTGCGGTAACCTGCATCCATTAGCCATTTACAACTTCTGTAGCGATCAATCTCAGGTAATGCGAAGAGTGGTGTGTCTTCATTTTCATCGAAGTACACACTTTCTTGATCTTCAACGAATGATTCAGGATACTCAGCCCTTGTGGAGTTATTTAACTCACACAGTTTATTGCATTTATAGAAGTTAAATGACTTACAGTTCTTATCCATGTTACAGTCTCGTCCGCACATGACGTAATAGGGTACAGTTTTCTTGGCATACGTGAAGTTTTTGAGTGCCCGGTTATCTGCGGGGAGATATTCGTTTGCAAGCCCACCACATTGACTTCCCAAGCTTACCGCTTGTGATATCAGTGGTACTATAAACACGAACATCATTTTGAAATGGAGTACGCACATCAAGAGTACTTGCTGCGTCATCTTCAATGTATTGTTTGTATATGGGTGAAAACGTTTGAAGATAAATCCAATTAAATAAGTAGAACTATCAGTTTTTATTCAATCAAGTATTTCGGTATCATCGGTCGACCAACTGTTTGATTGAAACACGACTATACTGCACACGGCGCAATGTAGAAATGTAACACAGCATCGACCGATGAGTGTTTATATTGCATGTTTGTGAACCAAAGGATTGCATGCGTAAAGCACTGATTGGTCAAAGTGAAGTCACTGCTCAATGGTGTATCACCTGATTGGTTGACAGAAACTTGATAAGGGCCAGCTTTATCTGTTTTTGTTTCCTCACAAATTGGTTAAACAAGATAAAATTATTCAATAATAGATAGTCCCAACCTGAATTGTTTTAATGGTTTGAGGAATTTTTTTGTTTTCCTTTATGAATTAATGCCTATATGAATTTGTTTAGCACATAAAATGTTTGGATAATTACTTGATAATTACTAGGGCATTATTCGTTTTGTGTTAAGGTTTATGTTAATCCAGTGAATCACTAGAAGAGGATTCGATATTTGTTATGATACAATTTCACACAATTTTCAATAGAAAAATAGAATATGTACAGGTATAAATATGTATAAATACCTGTACATATTATGTTGGTGTCTGTATTACAGACAATATCGAATATCAAAGAGTAGTCTTGGCATGGCTCAAGCGTCAATATCCTACTCTCTGCAATGCCACTGGTGGAGGTGCAAGGGATTACAGTAACTGCTAGCAACATAAGTATTCTATTAAAGACTAGTCTTAGTTCAAGTCTGGATTGTTTTGTTCATATATAACATTCAGATTAGACTTAATTTAACCTGACTTGTAAACTTCGTCTGTATTGTTCAGAATAGACTCACTTCTGAAACTGACATATTTCGTTTGCACGCGTCATCATTACATCATCAATATACGCGTGTGTTATTTATCAAGTAACAACGTCCGATCGCGACGAGACTTAAGAAGTATGAAATACGAATATTTGTAAGGCTAATTCTGAAGTTACATAATTATTACTTCATAAGGTGCCAAATTACATATTTATAACATTTTACTATAAAAAATCCTTACGTTTCACGTTTTTGATGTGCCCTTAAGTGCGCGCGGGCCGTTTTTGAGTACTATAACAGGAGGAGCTTCCAGTCGACAACTGGCACGCGTAACTCAATGAACGGGGGCATATACCGGTGCATAATCGGACTCCTAGCATTCCCAAATTATTTCAGATGGTCTAGAGGTTGTATATAACCATTTCAGGGGCGGATCCAGGAATTTTAAGGGGAGGGAGAGTGGGGTCAAGTTTTTCATTTGTTTTATGTCTGATAATAACCACCTGTTATGTTTTGTATTATTTGGGGTTTTTCCCCCTCCCCCCTCCCCCCTCCCCCTCCCCACCCCTGGATCCGCGTCGGAATTCCCATAATATATTTCCACCCTTTTCAGGGGAGGATTCATGATTTTTTGCAGGGGGGGGTAGGTTTTTCTTTTTCTTTATGTCCGAAAGTAAACCCCTGTTATGTTTGTTATTATTGTTGGTTACATGAGCTACAGGGTACCAGATTCCCCTTCAGTGTCCCTTGTCTCACCGTACGACTGTTGTAATAAACCATAGAGCTGAATAAATCATGTCTGTCCACCATGTCCCCTGGCATTTTCAAGGTCCACTCATTTGTTTACACCATCCTTTTTTTTATAGCTCCATGTTTACACTTTGAAAACCCACCTCCCACCATGGAAAAAAAAGGGGGGATGGGGGGTGGCTAAATGGGCAGTCAAAACCTACTCTTCCTCCGTTTATAGCTAGATACGCTATGCTTGACTGCAAAGAGCGTGCCAAACAATTATTACTTCCAGACATTGCTCCCTTCACGCCACGTGCGTCAAACAGTCGTTTACAGCCAAGTCAAACAGCTGTTTTCAGTCAGGCTTGCTTCAAAGCACCGCCCCTACCCCCCCCCCCCCCACAGACCTAGTAGTAAACAACTCATTCATAAAAAAAAGTACAATGTATCAAACGCTCGTTGACAGTAGCCTGTCTGGCGGCTGCGGTCAATTACCTCTAAGGATTATGTTGCTTTGTGTACAATTTCAATGGGGAAATCCCTTGGGAGAGCTGACCACGCCTGACCCTACTTGTAATCAATGCCACTACTAAACGACTGCATGGTGGCCACTCAAACTCTGCAATATGTTTCTCAAGCGTATAATGTACAAAGTCATGGAAAATGGGGTTTCAACTAATTTCATACGCAAAATAATTAACAAAAACGCTTAATTGACCAGTAGGCTGCTGGCAATTTACGCACTTTACGCACTTTACGCAATTTACATTCATACCTCTAAAAAATGTTGTCAAGAAATCTCAGAACAGCTCTGAGGTCTGTTCAAAAAGAAAACCTTGTCTGATTTTATGTGTTACCTTATACACAATAAAACAAAAATAATCACCTTTATAATTATACAAATACACGTGCATACATGTGAGTATATTCGAGCGAGGTCTCCGGTGTTCTCATCCCGGTGTCCGGACTGGCTCTTGCCGCGCTGACAGGGTGAGAAAACACTGGTGTTCAATTTGAAATAAAGAACGTATTTTTTAAACTATATGTATGCCAGCCATCAGCACCAGATCAAGAAATAATTTTGCAGAAAAGCGTATTTCTAATGACATGAGATCAACTTAATAATAATAAGTGGACTTATATAGCGCACGTATCCACCAACTAAGTGGTGCTCAAGGCGCATTATATCATTACCCCTGCTCATGAGGCTCATAAATCATTCCTGAAACCATCTCAGCTCCCTGGGGAGTATACAGCTCAATTGCTGCCATTACAGCGCATACAGGGCTAATCAACCAACTCTGCCCTCACAGGTACCCATTCAACCCCTGGGTGGAGAGTAGCAATTATGGTTAAGTGTCTTGCTCAAGGACACAAGTGTCACGGCCGGGATTCGAACCCACATTCTGCTGCTAATACCAGAACTTGAGTCCGGTAAGCTAAACCGCTCGGCCACGACACTCCACTTTTATTTCAACAAGAAATTAATTAACATTTAATTTATTAATGCAAAAACAACATTATTAAGAGGGATATCAAAATTAACAAATTTAATACATTTTCCACAGTGGAGAGTTTCACTGTAGCCAGTTTACGTACGTAAACGGCCTCGGCGAAGCCGAGAGAGGTCTCCGGGGTTCCTCGGTGCCCAGACTGACGGATGCCGCGCTGGCAGGCTGAGAAAACACCGGTGTTCAATTTGAAACGATATGTAACCATCAGTACCAGATCATCAGCAGAAAATGATTATTTAGAAACATTTATTTCATGCCAACATCATAAAGAAATAAATTTACATTATTTGTTCCAATTCATATATTAAGACAGACAGACAGACAGACAACAAATCTATGAGCTGTAAATTAATTAACACAAAATAAACAAAATAAACAACTAAACAAAACAAATTAAATAATGTTAACATGTAAGGAAAATGAGGAAGCAAAGCTTTTGTACTCTTCCCAAACACAAACAAAACACAATTACCTGGAGATATATACAAGACAAAGACAAGTCAAGCAAAAACACGAGTAAGACTGGATGTAGCTTTAGACTGGATATAAAATCAGGTTATCTACATATACGATTCTAAAATACTACTTTTAAGTTTTTGGCCAAAAGATGTCGGGGAAACAGCTTGTCTTAAATATGTACAAAACACGACTCTGTAATAGGCTATTGTTTGAGTGAGTTGTCCTACTAAAATTAACATAAATATTACCATTTGATGAACTACGAGTCTCATAGGAGTGAACAGAAGCAATTAATGTAAACCAAGATCAGCAGCGGCACCAGACCTGTTAAACTGGGCGGGGGGCGGGAGGGGGGGCAAGAGGGGGGGACAAGCTTAAATTTAAGGGGGCAAACATTAACCTTTAATGTAATTTTGTACTGCTGAAAAAGCCTTGACTTACCGTCGGTGAAAAAAATTGGGGGCAAAGAAAGTAACCGGCGGGGGGGGGGGGAGGGGGCATTTACCCAAGATTGAAAACTAACAGCTAGTAAG
>CM055822.1:21505618-21543218 GCA_029582265.1 Zoroaster sp. YZ-2022 | reverse complement strand
AGGTACCCCCCCCAAAAAAATTTGAATTATGAATAAAATGAAGTTCATTGCTGTGGCATGTGGATCACACAATAATCAATTAAAATACATTATTTCATGGTAATGGTAGTGTAGATGGAGTACATAAGCCCTGTTGGATGGATTCAGCACTCATTCAAAGTATAAAACATTTAAACCCAAACTTAGGGTTGGAAATATAAAAACTCACTTATACCATATACTGGTGGAGACCTCTTCACTTGTACTTATTCATAGAAGAAAAGTACTTAATCTTCACATCACTACCACTTGAAATACATAAATGAATATTTCCTTCAGTCTGCAGTTTTAAAATAACAAGTTTGGTTTCACGTGCAGCCTCTTAATGTATCCGTGCGAGTAAGATAATCTTTTAAAAGTTAAATTTAAACTCATAATCCAAACAGTCTTTTTTTGTCTTAATTTTATTTGTTATTGTTATTTCATCATGATATGAATACAAAACACCTTAACTTTGTCTTTGCTTTGTGTCGCTACATCCCGTTACAGTAACCCGACTTAATGCAGCTCAAGAATTCAGGAGTTTTAAAATGTTCAATTTCAGCAACTTTAGTTATTCATTCTTCCCACAAAATCAAAGCAAAGATGGCCCAAAAAAAGTAATGGTGTGATCCGATCAGCAAGTACATCAAACTGTTTTTTATCATCGAAGGGCTCACCTTTTCTTTAAAGAGGATTTTAATATGGACTTAAGAAAACCTACTCTATAAATATATTCTAAATTTTTTTCCTTGTTGATTGGAGAAATCGTCAAAATCTAATGATTGTAGACTTGAAGAGTCTCCATACGTTTCTTGTGGTACAATCTGAGTACCCACTGCAACCGATCACACTCTACGTGCATAAGTGAGTGCGTGTGAAACCAGACTATGGAGATCCTTGCATAAATTATCAAGGTCACTCACCGCAACAGAGAAGAGACGTTCAATGATTGGACATGAAAAAGCTCCTCTTTCCTCTTGGCTAATCTGCAAAAACCTTTTCTTACATGAATGGAAAGAGAATTTTCTACGGATTCTTCTGCCGTAAGTGAGGTAAATCTGTAACGTTACGCAATCTGCTTTGACATATCCATTTATTGGAGCAAAACCATCGGGGAAAAACAGTCAAATTCGTGTTGGACCTCCATAGGAAAGTTTGCAGATTTTTACCATTTACCCCTTTAAAACAAAAGCCCTATTTTCCCCAGTGTAATTAAGTTTGAAAGATAATCATTCTGATGGGGAATGTTACACTTTAAAAATGCCGGGCGAGGGGATTTAGAACTTTGTATTACAACTATACGATGAACCCATACATGAATGTATATAGATGTAATTTCCGCATTTTGTTTTCATTGATAATTTGCTTTTAGAAAGGAATACCAATACTGGAAATGAAATATTTTCACTAAATATTCATCATAATTTGGTTTTTTACAGTGTAAAACAGTGTCAAAGTTAACTCAATGACAGGACCTACACATGAATTTAATTGGTATTTTTAAACTGTAAAACAGTGTTTCTCACAATTATTTTTGAGAAATGTGTAGTATTTTAAGCTTTTCTCTTTCTCGATAGAAATAGCAATGTTTCCTAATGAAAATCTAAAATCTGCGATAGGTTGGTGCTGTTAAACTAGCTTAACACGGGTGATAATATATCTTTAAAGATTGAATTGAAAGCGTTTGTGGTTGTGAATCAAAGTCTGCTTCAGGAAAAGAACTTAGGTATGGGTCTCAGTATTCTCAATAGACCATTATAGTCAAGCACTCCACACGCACTGGAATCGTATTATTTATGTGATGTTTTCCGTGACAACATGAGTTTGCCTGTTTCATCGTCCAGGGAATTTTCCCCGAAAAATCCAAATATATTTTACTACTGATAAGGAAATTAAAACCTTGCATCTTTGGTTGTCATTCCCAGGAAAGTCCAGGTGGTTGAAAAGCTTACGAGCCAGCACGGACCCATTGATTATTTTGGTATGAGGCACTCAAAGGTACCGAGAGCTACCTTTTGCAGTACAATTTCTGAATTATGAATAATAATGAAGTTCATGTGCCAGGCATGTGGATCACACAATACTAATCTTAAATACATTATTTTCATGGTAATGGTAGTGTAGATGGAGTACATAAGCCCCCGTTGGATGGATTCAGTACCTATTCAAAAGCATATAAACATTTAAACCCAAACTTTTAGGGTTTGGAATATAAAAAACCTGTACTTATACCATATACTGGGTGGAGACCTCTTCTACTTGTACTTATTCATAGAAGAAAAGTACTTTTAATCTTCATCACTACCACTTGAAATACATAAATGAATATTTCCTTCAGTCTGCAGTTTAAAATAACAAGTTTGGTTTCATTGCAAGAGCTTCTTAATGTATCCGTGCGAGTAAGATAATCTTTTAAAGTTGAATTTAAACTCATAACTTAAACAGTCTTTTTGTCTTAATTTATTTGTTATTGTTATTTCATCAGTTGATATGAATACAAAACAATTTTAACTTTGTCTTTGTTTTGTGTCGCCATATCCCGTTACAGCAACTGACTTATGCAGCTCAAGAATTCAGAGTTTTAAAATGTTTTTTTAACTTCAGCAACTTTAGTTATTCACATTCTTCCACAAAATCAAAGTAAAGATGGCCCAAAAAGTAATGGTGTGATCCGATCCAAAGTACATCAAACTTGTTTTTTATCATCGAAGTTGGCTCAATTTTCTTTAAAAAGAGTTTTAATATGGACTTAAGAAAACCTACCTATAAATATATTCTAAATTTTGTTTTCTTTGTTGATGTGAAATCGTCAAATCTAATGATTGTAGACTTCAGAGAGTCTCCTACGTTTCTTGTGGCACAATCTAGTACCACTGCAACCGATCACACTTACGTGCATAAGTGAGTGCGTGTGAAACCAGACTATGGAGATCCTTGCATAAATTATCAAGGTCACTACTCCAGAAGAGAGACGTTCAATGATTGGACATGAAAAGCCCCTCTTCCTCTTGGCTAATCAAAATCCTTCTTACATGAATGGAAAGAGAATTTTCTACGGATTCTTCTGCCGTGCGGTAAATCTGTAACGTTACGCAATCTGCTTTGACATTCCATTTATTGGAGCAAACCATCAGGAAAACAGTCAAATTCGTGTTGACCTCCATAGGAAATGCAGATTTTACCATTTACTCCCCTTTTTAAAACAAAAAGCCCTATTTCCACAGTGTAATTAAGTTTGAAAGATAATCATTCTGATGGGGAAATGTTACACTTTAAAATGCCGGGCGAGGATTAGAACTTTGTATTACAACTATACGATGAACCCATACACAGAATGTATATAGATGTAATTTCCGCATTTTGTTTTCATTGATAATTTGCTTTTAGAAAGGAAAACCAATACTTCGAAATGAAATATTTCACCAAATATTCATCATAAGCTTGGTTATACAGTAAAACAGTGTCAAAGTTAACTAATGACAGGACCCACCATGAATTTAATTGGTATTTTTTTAACCGTAAAACAGTGCTTCTCACAATTATTTTGAAAAATGTAGTATTTAAAGCGTTTTCTCTTTCTCCAAGTGAAATAGCAATGTTTCCAATGAAAACTAAATCTGCGATAGTTGGTGCTGTTAAACCAGCCATTAACACGGGTGATAATATATCTTTAAGATTGAATTGAAAGCGTTGTGGTTGTGAATCAAGTCTGCTTCAGGAAAGAACTTGTATGGTCTCAGTATTCTCAATAGACCATTATAGTCAAGTACCCCACACGCACTGGAACGTATTATTTATGTGATGTTTTCCGTGACAACATGAGTTTGCCTACCGTCCTGGGAATTTCCCCCGAAAATCCAACATAATTTTACATTGATAAGGAAATTAAAACCTTGCATCTTTTGTTGTCATTCCCAGGAAAGTCCAGGTGGTTGAAAAGCTTACGAGCCAGCACGGACCCATTGATTATTTTTGGTATGAGGCACTCAAAGGTACCGAGCTACCTTTTTGCAGGCTAAATTTGAATTATGAATAATAATGAAGTTCATGTGCCAGGCATGTGGATCACACAATAATTACCTTAAATACATTATTTTCATGGTAATGGTAGTGTAGATGGAGTACATAATCCCCTGTTAGATGGATTCAGTACCTATTCAAAGTATAAAACATTTAACCAAACTTTAGGGTTGGAATATAAAAAACCTTACTTATACCATATACTGGGTGGGAGACCTCTTCTACTTGTACTTATTCATAGAAGAAAAGTACTTTAATCTTCACATCACTACCACTTGAAATACATAAATGAATATTTCCTTCAGTCTGCAGTTTTTAAAATAACAAGTTTGGTTTCATTGCAAGAGCTTCTTAATGTATCCGTGCGAGTAAGATAATCTTTTAAAGTTGAATTTAAACTCATAACTTAAACAGTCTTTTTGTCTTAATTTATTTGTTATTGTTATTTCATCAGTTGATATGAATACAAAACAATTTTAACTTTGTCTTTGTTTTGTGTCGCCATATCCCGTTACAGCAACTGACTTATGCAGCTCAAGAATTCAGAGTTTTAAAATGTTCAACTTCAGCAACTTTAGTTATTCACATTCTTCCCACAAAATCAAAGTAAAGATGGCCCAAAAAAAGTAATGGTGTGATCCGATCCTTAGCAAGTACATCAAACTTGTTTTTTTCATCGAAGTTGGCTCAATTTTCTTTAAAAGAGGGGATTTTAATATGGACTTAAGAAAACCTACCTATAAATATATTCTACAATTATTTTTCCTTTGTTGATGTGAGAAATCGTCAAAATCTAATGATTGTGGACATCAGAGAAACGAGTCTCCTACGTTTCTTGTGGCACAATCTAGTACCCACTGCAACCATCACACTTTACGTGCATAAGTGAGTGCGTGTGAAACCAGACTATGGAGATCCTTGCATAAATTATCAGGGTCACTACTCCAAGAAGAGAGACGTTCAATGATTGGACATGAAAAAGCCCCTCTTTCCTCTTGGCTAATCAAAATCCTTCTTACATGAATGGAAAGAGAATTTTCTACGGATTCTTCTGCCGTGCGAGGTAAATCTGTAACGTTACGCAATCTGCTTTGACATTCCATTTATTGAGTAAACCATCGGGAAAAACAGTCAAATTCGTGTTGACCTCCATAGGAAATGCAGATTTTTAGCATTTACTCCCCTTTTTAAAAACAAAAAAGCCCTATTTTCCCCAGTGTAATTAAGTTTGAAAAGATAATCATTCTGATGGGGAAATGTTACACTTTAAAATGCCGGGCGAGGGGGTTAGAAACAGTCAACTACATTTCAAATACAAAGGAAAATTTGTTAATGTTGCATCATTTAGTGGCACATTTCCCGTGTTGTAGGCTGCGTTGCGGAAGTCAAAGAGCAAATGCGCGCAAGTTGTTCATATGATAATCGCTCACGAAACTACCCTGGTGGACACCAAGGAGCGAAGAAAACAGGCGATCGAGTTCTTAGCAATTGCAAAATGCCCGTGATCGATACACCTTTTCAACGCGTAGCTATAGACATCGTTGGCCCCATATGTCCGATATCAGAGCGTGGAAATCGATATATACTCACATTAGTTGACTATGCTATGCGATACCCCGAGGCCATTCCATTGCGTAATATCGAAACGATAACGGTAGGTCGACGTATTCACGCGAGTAGCGAGTAGGCATCCCAAGTGAAATACTCACAGACCAAGGTAGCCAATTCACATCAGGATTAATGCGTGAAATAAGTCGCTTACTATCAATTCGTCAGTTAACAACAACCCCTTATCATCCGTCGTGCAGTGGACTTGTTGAACGTTTCAACGGTGTGATGAAACAGATTGCACCTGTCGTTGGGACTTCTACAGTTATGGTCCGTGTACCAGTCTGTGAATTTGGGGAATTGTTGTTTTGCTTGCTGAAATATCGCATGAATCAATTGATTTGTGGTATTTGAAATTTTTTGTTATTCTCGTCGCGCGAGTTTCCTGTCACATTCTGACGGGCAAGTTCATCTTTCGGGATTTTTCAGAGCCACACAATTTCCAAAAATATATATTTCAATGTAGCTTTCAGAAAAAAATAAAAAGGTCATATTTTCTCTTTCTCCCCATTCTCTCCCTCCCATCATATTCATAATACATAATATAAGACCTGTCTAAGCAAACAGAAAATGAATTAATAAATGTGGATTTCTTCAATAAAGGTAGCCAAAGATACATCAGTTCTCTGTTTTACTTTGATTCAAATTGTCATGAACGAAAGCAAATTAGTTCACAAATAAAATATATCAGTATTCTATAATTATTTGCTTCACTTATAAAAAACGGAAACCAAAACCACCATGTACATGTTCCCCGCAAGGCATGTGGAATATTATTCGTCGCCCCATGCAAAAGAAGTAGCTTTTACAGTAGTATTTTAAGACGATTTGTCTACGCCGGTCCCCAACATATAGATGTATTATGTTTGCGCGTAAACTGCGGAGACCTGGGAAGCTGTGGCGCTTGTTTACGCCGATACAGGCGAATTTACCAAGGAGAATTATATTTTTATGTACACACAGCCACATAGTCGCTGATTTAGGCGCTAAGATTCATACAATTATCTGGATCTGGATCTGGATTGTTTACTCCGTAAAAGCGGTAAACCGCATCACTACAGAGTGTTGACTTGACCGACTAGTTTGAGTTGTGGGTTGTGATTTCGCTCAGGTGTTTAACAAGTCCGGTTTTGAAGCTGGTTAGCTTTGTTTGATCGAGTAGATGGTGTGGTAAATCGTTCCAAATTTTAGTAGTCCATGGAAAAAAATTAAATTCAAGAGTTTTGGTCTTTGTTTGCGGTCGTTGGTAGGAGAGGTCGTGGGTCTTTTTTAATCTGCGTTGAGGCTTAGTGAGGTAATCCTGCCATTTAATATCAACGAGGTTATGGGTTATTTTGAATAGCATGGTGAGCCTAGTAATCTTCCTCCTGGTGTCTAAACTTGGCCAGCTCAAAGAACTTAGCATGGCAGTAACGCTAGAATCTCTCGAGTAGTCGTTTTGACACAGTCTAGCTGCTGATCTTTGATTTTGTCTAGAGTATGTGTTTCTTGTTTGGTATATGGAAACCAAGCAGCTGTGCCATACTCTAGTTTAGGCTGGATAAGAGACAAGTAAAGTCTTGATTTTATATCAGTCGGGCAACATTTAAAATTCCTACGGATCACCCCCAGGGTCCTTTTACAACTATTTGTAACATTATTTATATGAGTTTTCCATGTTAGATTACTGTCAAATATGATACCAAGATAAGAGTGAGAATCAGTTGTGTCCAGGGTGTTGCCAGAAAGTTTGTATGGAGTAATGTTGGGGGTCTTTTTAGATGTGAAGTGCATTGTGTAACATTTATTTGTATTACATTTCATTTGCCAATCTAATCCCCACTTACTGAGAGTGTCCAAGTCACGTTGAAAAATGATAGGATCGTCCGGATTATTCAATTCTCTATACACAAGGGCATCGTCAGCAAATAGGCGGGTCATTGTGCCAGGTGAAACTGCAGTCAGGTAAATTATTTATGTAGATTAAGAAACATAATGGTCCTATGACCGTACCCTGTGGCACACTGGATGTGACATCAACTGCTGAGGACAACTTCCCATCAAGACTAACTCTTTGCTTGCGTAAGGTGAGAAATGTTTTTATCCACCCATGGATTTTCCCTGTTATACCATAATGCTGAAACTTTTTTAGAAGACGTGAATGTGGAACCCGGTCGAAGGCTTTAGAAAAGTCGAGAAAAACTGCATCTACTTGTTTGTTCTTTTCAAAGGATGCAGCCAAGTCACTAGTTGCTAAAATCAACTGAGTGTCACAACCTCTTCTCCTTCTGAAGCCATGCTGCGAATCATTTAAAATGTTGAACCGGTCAAGATGAAACATAATATGTGAAGTGAGAATGTGTTCAAGAATCTTGCAACATATGGATGTAAGTGCAATAGGACGATAATTACTAGGAGAATTACGGTTACCCTTTTAAAAATCGGTGATATATGAGACATGAGCCAGTCTGATGGCAGTTTACCTGTATTTAAACTCTGAGTAAAAATTGAAGTGAGAATGGGGGCCAACTCAGTCGCACACTCCTTTAGTATCCTTGCGGGGATCTGGTCAGGACCAGATGCGTTATTTGGTTGGAGATCTTCAAGAAGTTTGCGAACACCATCTTTGGAAATTTCAATTTCAGAAATGTCAGGGGTGGGGTTTCCATCCATGTCTGGGATATTTTTTGTATCTTCTTGTGTATAAACCGATTTAAAGTAGTTGTTTAGAATTTCAGCTTTTTCTTGACTGTCATTTGTAGAATAGTTATTGTGCTTTAATGGTGGAATACCACCACTGTCGACTCGTTTTGCTTTAACCATCTTCCAAATTTTTGTTGTGTTCTGATGGAAATTTTCACTCATGTTAGAACTAATGTATTCAGTCTGAGCATGTCTAAGTTCTTTTTTATACATGGTGCGGTATTTTTTGAAGACTGTCTTGTCACGTTCAAGTGTTGATTTGCGTTGTTTATTATAAAGTCGGTGTAACTTCCTGTTCATACGTTTAAGTCTGGCATTGTACCAAGGTAAGTTGTATCTTGTTGTTGTAAATTTAGTTGGAATATGAGTTTCCATGAGTGTTTTGGACGAGTGTATGACCGAAACTAAGAAGATCGGTTTTTAATGCTGCCATATTACCCTTCGAGTATTGAAAAATCTTGCGTCTAGTGGAACTAGTAATATTAGGCTTTATGTTACTGTATATTCTGACTATGTCATGATCCCCAATACCTGGGATTGTATCTATGCTATTTATCAGTGTAGGGTTTGAGACAAGAAATAAGTCAAGAATATTATTTTCCCTAGTTGGAATTTTGACCATTTGCTCAAGTTGAAAATGTGTGCACATGTCTAAGAAGGTATTACATTGTGTTTTGATGCTACTACCTGGATTTGTAGTTTGGTTTTCCCACTTTATGTCCCTAATATTGAAATACCCTCCCAGCCATATTTGGTTATGGTGTGAGTGATGAGTGTAAAGTTTTATGAGTGACTCTTCAAGTTGGTGTAGTGAGTTGAGTGAAGTGTCAGGGTTATAATATGCTCCAACATAAATAGGTTTATCTTTGTTTATGTCAATCTTAATCCAAGTGAGTTCTGCGTCTGCGTCAAGATCACTGAGGTGTTGCGCTGGTAGGTTTTTAACAGCTATGAGTACACCTCCGTAACCATCCAGGCGATCTTTCCTGAATATGGAATAGTTTGACGGAAACAGTTCACAATTTTTTATACTATTATTAAGCCATGTTTCTGTTGCGATGAGGATGTCCGGCCCCTCAGTGTCAATTAGCGCCTGGAGTTCAGGGATCTTCCCTTTAAGACTTCTAAAATTTATGTTGAGGATCTTGAGTAGTCCTTTGATATGTGGTTTGGTATTTTCATTTTTGGAGTTTTCGTCTGTGTGAGAACTATTTTTTTCAGAACAGGTGTCGTTTGTTCTAGTCTGTGTGATTGAACCAACATGTGAGTCTAGGTCACTAAGTGTTTCTGAATTAGTATGAGTGTTTAAACCGGTGTGAATGTGTGCTTCCTCGGGTTGAAAGGTTGAGGCTAATCGGTCTGTCATGATACATGGTGAAGTAGACTCCAAATCCCTGGCAGGTTTACTTTTAGTTTTCCTAGGCCTTGGAAGTCTGACACTGTCTGGTGTATTGCTAATGGGTGTATGTGGTGGGGGAAGAGGTTTGCCTGCAAGTACAATGCCAACTATTGAATCACCAAGTAATTCATACTGGTTAGTGCATTCAAAATCGTGAACCATGGAGTAGGAGTCATTAAAGTTTAAAATATCACAAGATGGACAATGCCACACAAAGTCTTCTTGATTGACAAAGGTGACGTATTCCGCATCACTAACTTCCCCACATTGAATGTGGGTCCATAAGCCGCAGGTGTCACAACTGAGTGCACGGTGGTTATCAAGTACATCGTCTCCACATATGGTACATGGGAACTTTGGTTTACGTTTCCTTCTAGGTTTCTTACAGTTTGATTTGGTTTGTGGTCCTGGGTGGGGGTGAATATCCCCACACAATCCAAAAAGAGACATAATAGATACAGCCAAATTTAGTTTACCAACCCTTGCATTAAATTTGAAATTTATAAGCATGGAGGAATAAAAAAAACCTAGATGCAATAAACTGTTTGTTCAGTTTAGATGATCAGTAAATCAATGACAAGATGTCAAATTGTAGACTATTGGAGTTTACCACATTACAAACATTTCTTTTTACATATATGGCATTAAAAGCACCATTTGTATGTGAATGTAGGAATGTGTTGATTTGGCACAGCGTGTACCATGGTTTGGCCCAGCTGACCATTCTGCTTAAGCCATATGCAAGAAATAAACAGAGTCATCGAGCACAGAGTATGCAACAAACCCATTATGTCAGTATGTACTTGGATTAAAAACAATAAAACAAATGCTTACCAGTGTGGTGACTGGTGATCAGTCCCTCAATTTTTTTAATATAGTGGTACAGGAATTATAATGAGTATGTATTCATGCAAGTACAGTGAGTATGTACAATATTTATTTACTGTGTGACTGTTCAAGTGTCCTGCCACAAGCCAAAGGAGCCCTACACAACCGTAAAAAATCCAAAATGGCGACCAGAAAGAGAGTCAAATGGAGGACAAAATGCACAGCAGGCCTACTGTATCTTCTTAGTTAAAAGACATCAATAACCTCAAGCAAAACCATAAGAGGCCTACAAAGTATAACAATAAAGATACAAAATGATGACCAAAATCAAATACTGCACAAAGTACACCAAATGACAACTGCATAAAGGACAACAATATTGAACATCAAATAAGGCAGAGAAGCCCTACCGTAAAAATACAAAATGGCGACCAGAATCAATTACTACACAAAATCCGAGACTAAATCTAAGATACCTATTCAGTCTCAGACAAAAACGTACAATACTTAGTTAAAAAGACGTCAATAACATTAAACAAAATTCCGCGACGGAAAGCTTCTGAGCGTAATAATAACTCAGTTCAATACCAGGTGTAGGCCTACAAGTACAATGTGTGCCCAAGAATGTATGGATGATAATATACACTGACTGAGCGTAAACACAGTCTCTCCTGTCATGTTGATTATTACGAGAAGTATCAAAGTTAAAAATCTACTAAAATATAACAAATATCGTATCAGAAATACAGAACATCAATTAAGAAACATTAAGCAAACATATAAAATCATGATATATGAGTGGATGACAAACATAATCAAAGATAAAAAAGGATAAGATTTCCATCAAAGCTCCGCGAAATTTTTCACAACCCACTCGGTCGGTCGGTCGGTCGGTCGGTCGGTCGGTCAGAGGTTATTAGTCTGTTACCGGTAGGTATGTCCATCCTAATGTTATGTGCTGGGGAAATAATAAGGAATCAAGACCTATTAACGTGTACATGTTATAAACGGAAATTTACACAGAAAAGTCTTAAAAGGGGTGAAGAAATCGTCTAAATTAAACCAAAATCGTAGTAACTGGCATCTCTGCCACTCTCCAAAATCGCTAGCCAGCGAATAATCCTTTAACAATAGTGACTTATCCGATTAGCCAGCCTTTTGTTCGACCCCGGAGCCAGAGTCCAGAAGGCAACTAAGCGATACGCTTGAGTAACCGAGTGCTTTCATGAGTCACACCGGGCTATTTTAAGACCGTGCCAACACCGGGGGTTTTATAAGACTGGGTTATTTATGCATTTGGGCCTTACATGGGGTGATAATTTGATTTTACCCTTACACTGACGTATTTATGAAGCACTTTGCTCAGTGCTTTCAGTGCAGGAGGTCGTGGATTCGAATCCCACCCCAGTCGCTTGTGGATATTTTCAAAGACACTCGTCACACGACAGAAAGGGGCACGCTGTCATAAAAGTGGGAAACGCATTTTACAAAGTCGTTAAATTACATAAAATGCCCCCTTGACTCCACCCCCTATCGATCCGCCAATGGTTTGAGACGTAATTGCAATCGCGTGTTGAATTTGAATTTTAATAACATTCAATTACTGAATTAAAAGTCAAAGTCCTGGACTTGAAATGGCTCATGAAGTGTTTCCACCCACAGTCGGCTTGTAAAATAATATATGAGAAGTTTGAGCTCTTACTGAGAACAGACTATTGAATTTCAAGCGGTTTTTGTTCGGTGTTGTTGTGCTTGTAACGGTTATTATATCAAACAAAATGACAATAAAACTACCGAATGTTATATAAATCATTTGTCAACGAGAGATATGAAATCAATAAATTTGAGGCCTTTTTGACAAGCCAATTTAGTGTTTCATTAAGTGTTTCCATTATATTTTCTTAAAACTTAAAATGTTGCAATCATTAATTTTATCGAAAAAGAATTCCGAATATGACGAAATTTATTTCTACTTATATAATGCGTAGGAATAGAAATGTGGATGTCTAATCCCGGCCTCCACACTGCAGCACACACTCTTGTTATTTACCCTGTAGCAGACTATAACCCAAAACTGCATTGGATACAAGCATTCAATACGAGTTAAATATCCAAGATGTGTGGATATTAGTCCATTAGCCAGGTAATACTTCGGTACCATATGGAGGGACTAATTCATTTATGTGTTTCCTTTTTTACGGAAAAAAATATGAAAATTTCAAACAAAATGTGATAGACTTGCTGAAACGGTAGCTTAGTACTCGTTTTTTAAGGCGATTTTTGAAACGCTAAGCCTCGTCCAATAAAACACTGTTATGACTGTTTGACGGTTGCTACCAGACGTAGCCTGATAAGTTCTCATGTTATTACACGCAGTACAATAATTAAAGATGAACAGCAACATAAAACAACCGTTGTACATGTTATGTGTCAATACAATGCACCAACGAAATAATAATAAGCGCATTCACCTAGACTTCCATTTCCCCCCGAGAAAAATACGTCTTTGGGAAACAAATTCCAAAGTTTTACAAGTTTCACCTCTCTTGGAAAACATTTATTTTGGGTTTGGGTTTTTGAACTTAAAGCTAAGATTTAGGGCCAATTTTCTTTATCGCCTTACATTGACATCGAAACCATGTGTATTACTGCTTTAGTTCACATCGTCAACAATTAAAGGGTCAATATTGATCAACAGGGCATGGAATCCCCAACTGTGCTAGTTTTAGATTAATTCAGTGACTGAAAATAATATTAACTGTATGTATGCTAACCATCAGCACCAGATCAAGAAATAAATTTTCAGAAAAACGTCTTTCCAATTATATAATGAAATCAACTTTTATTTCAACAAGAAATTAATTAACATTTAATTTATTAATGGAAAAACAAAATTATAGAGAGGGATAACAAATTCAACAAATTTAATACCTTTTCCACAGGGGGAAGTTTGGGTAGTTTAATAATTAAAAGGAGGCTTCCCAAACCATTCATCACACCTGCATCCATACACAGTGTGGTAGTTTCACACACTGTAGCCAGTGTACGTAAACGGCTTCAGCGAAACCGAGCGAGGTCTCCAGGGTTCCCCGGTGACCGGACTGACGCTTGCCGCGCTGGTAGGCTGAGAAAACGCCGGTGTTCAATTTGAAACGATATGTAACCATAGATTTGTCTGATTTTTGAGGCCTCTCTTAGCCACCATATTTTGTGCATGGGAAATTTGGTATGGTTCCAATGATCATGTATAAATGCAAAACGAATTTATCTGGTTATCAAAACAAAACAAAACAACAACATCAACAAAGATTTTTTTTTAATAAAAAAAAAAAAAAAAATAGCATATCACCGCACCGATTTTGAAGCCGACCTATGACCAGAAACCCTTTTTAATAAACATTTAATTTATTAATGGAAGAACAACTTCATTGCCCTTCTTCATTTGTAAGCACACTAATTAATTTTAGTAAATGCAAATTCTTTGTAAGTAAATGAACATTGTGAAGTAAATGAATTAAAGTAAATATTTGAAAATCTTAATTGAATTGAATGTTAATCATATAGATTGCAATATAAAAGACTCAGCGAGAGGATGGATCATTATATTAAAATAAATGTTTACCCTACATGAAGACCCATGAGCATCACAGTTATTTGTTTAGGGGTTCACTTTATCCATTTTATTTTAGGTTTTCCCAATGAATTTAAAAATATTGCATTCAGTTTAAATACGCGACTCATTTTGATTTGAAAATGAATACTCCTTTACATCATCATTCAATCAGCAAAAAGATACATTCAAATTCATAAGTTGAGAATTCTATCGTAATTTTACCCAACTCATTGATAAAATAAGTACGTTCTAATTGAAAACGTCGTCAGGTACATTCAATTTCAAAAGAACCAGTCGCAAGAATGGAAAATTATAATGAAACACACAACACAGAGTAGGCCTAATGTAAATTTTATTGAATTTAATATTTTTGTCTTAAAGGTAGGTTATAGAACTGATATTTCAAAAGATAATTCAAAAATACCCAAATAGTTGAATGTTAATATTCAACTTAGTTGGTATAAAGCTGATGATGGAATCGATGTTCACAATAAACTATTTAGTCTGAGGAACTGCTATTTTTAAGAAAGATATTGGCAAAACGTCCCCCTAAAATTGATGAAACAAATAATGTATTAAACAAAATTAAATTGAAATGATTCAAAGAAAAGCAGTTTTGCCAACATTTTATAACTATTGTTGTTCCATCCCTTCAACATTACATATAATGAATCTGTCCTAAACTGTTATACCCAGGCCTGAGAATTGAACATATTTGACAAAGGAATGCCAACTGATGAAATTGAATATTTGATCAATCGCTTAAGACTGGTTCTTTTTAAATTGAATGAACTTAACGATACTTTCAATTAGAACGTCCCCCATAAAGTTGATGATAACTATGAATGTATTTAAAAAAAATTAAAATAAAAATGATTCAAAATAAAGCAGCTTTGCCAACATTTTACAATATTGTTGTTCCATCCCTTCAACATTGCACATAATGCAATCATACCCTGGCCTGAGAATTGAAAATAAAAATGTGACAAATGAATGCCAATTGATAAAACTGAATTATATTTTCTTGTATATTAAATAACATATATCTTCTTCAGTTAGGGTCCTTCATGTTTCAACGTCATACAAATAAATTGCCCGACTCTATTTGCTCTATGTTCGTTCGTTCGTTCGTTCGTGTGGACGGTGTCCGGGTTGACAGTTTCAGTTCAAGAAAACTTCTCTTAACAGGATCACCACGGGAAGGTAGCTGCCTTGATCCCTGCTCTATGTTCAATAGTGTTGTTAAGTGTACATGACTATATACCGACAATTTACCAGGCAATTTGATGACTAACATTAATCATTTCCTCCAACCACTCTTACTCAAAGAAATTGAACATGAAGGTGCCCAAGTTGTGGAATTCTGTGAAATTATCCTTTAAAAATATTCGGTATTTTAATTGAAACATAAACTAAAGACTTAATTACTAAGAAAGTATATGTAATATAAATAAGATTCTTGTGTACATGTCCTTGTGGGAGTTTAACGTTTACTGTGCCTATAACATTATGAATATATATGAATCAAAATGAGGCTCTTGCCTTAAATAGTGTGGTGCCTTGCAAACTCATTTATGATTAGCTGTCAGGTTACCAGACAAATATGGCCTCAATGTGACGAGGATCTGTGAAAGCATGGATAAGTCGACTTCCTGGCAAGCAATGATTGTACACAAGGACATGTACTCAAGAATCTTATTTATATTACAAATACTTTCTTAGTAATTAAGTCTTTAGTTTATGTTTCAATTAAAAACAATAAAGTCATGGCAAATTTATCATACATCTAGTTTACTTGCACGAGATTAATGTCAACTAAATTATCCTCATACTATCCATTTTCATGTAATGGAAAAGTTCTTTGGGGGAAAATTGCCTTGCTCCTACCTATGCTCCTAGGAGGACGAAATTCAAGGCCTGTGAAGTGATCAGACATTGTTAAATTAGATCGGTAAAACACCACAAGATTTATATATGTATGTGTCAGGCCTCTGTTCCTAAGACTAAGGTTATTGACATTGAGGTTAAGTATGGTCGCCAGCTTGATTATTTTAAGGACTATGTCAGAATAACTGATATGATGGGTCTTATCACCATTCTCAAATTCAAGAAAATCTCTTGTCAACCGAATCCTTCCATCCTTTAGGTGTAACAGACCTTTAATTTAATAAACCGCAGCCATCTTTGCTTTCCTGTACATAAGTCTATGAGAATCAGAATGAGGCACATGTACAACTGAACCAGTAGACATGTTTCTTGCAATGTGATGAATCCAATCATAACGATATCTCTACTGCCCGTACACTGTAAAACCAGGTGTTTAAGTTATAAACACTTTTTTGCAACAGTTTATAAACACTTATCGGAATGAGTGTGTAGGCCTATTATTACCGTTCGATTGCAACGACAACCACCCCTCGATTGCCGTAACACAACTAATTTACTTGCAGTTGAAATATTCACTTTGTCTTTTTGTAATTGAATTAATCTTATTTAAATTATAAACACATTTAAATTATTTTATATAAACACATTATAAACATTACCGTTTAGATTTTAAACACCTTATAATCACCACTGTTTAATAAATAAACACATGTGTTTAAGTTATAAACGCGTCAAGTGTTCCCCGGTTTTACACACTGTAAAACCGGGGAACACTTCGCTTGTTTTCGTGAGTGATTCAATCAAATTAAGAATTATCGCGCAGGATTTTGTGCAAGTTTATTTTCGCTTTCGTTTATGGACAATCAACATCATCTTAAGATTATTTCTTCAGATGTGAGTTATGAAAGTAAATAAGGACTATCTTATTTGAAACTTTTTCTTTTGTGTCGCTATACAATTTCTAAATTTTTATTCCAATGTCCAAAAAAATTAAAAGTACGAAACAAGAATCAGAGTATCCTTACAGGGTTAATTAATTGCATCACGGATTTGTTTCACTTTGTAATATTTCCTCCTCAATCTTCCTTTTCCCGGTAGTTTAACTGTCTTTCCTCCCCCCCCCCCCCACACCTTTTCTTTTGCTTTCTTTTGCCTGTAATCTCCTGACGAGCTAGGCAAATGAGACAGATAAGAATCTGTCCTAAAATATCATACCCAGGCCTGAGAATTGAAAGTAAAAATGTGACAAATGAATGCCATTTTGATCAACCGCTTGCGACTGGTTTTGACGGAATTTAATGAACTTAGTGACACTTTCAATTAGAATGTACTTATTTTTGTGATTAGTTGGGTTAAATGACGATAGAATGCTCAACTTATTTAAATGTATATTGTTGCCGATTAAAATTGAAATTTTCTATTAAATTGAATGAAAACGGGATGAACTTAGCGGGAAAACCAATATTATATTCTGGTGGTCAGCTTTATCTTGCTAATCAAATGCTTAATCTTCTGCTTAATCTTCTCTGTAAAACAAAGCAGTGATTGTCGACACTTCCCATGTCAGTGTTATTGTTTTAAATAAATAAAAAATAAAATAAATAAATAAATAAACAGTCAATGGTTCGCCCCAGGATAAATGAACTCTTAAATACAAATTTAACTGCAAATTACACTTTGACTTGATTGAGAATTGAGATGTTTATTGTGTAAAAAGCACAAAGTAACGCTGTGATTGTATTGAATTCAGTGATGAAAATAAGGCCCCGAATCGCTGAGATTTCATTTCTGAAGAAGGGTATTCTAATGAGGCCTGTGGATTTGTTATAATGGATATGAAATCATAGAAAGATACTTGCAAATTCATAATGTTATTTCATATTTCATACAAATCATTGAGTGCGTATTTTAATAATCAGTATGCAGCTAATTACAGAGATGATAATCACACAAACATTAATAGTTCAACTGGTTCATTGAGTCAGGATTTTCTATCGAAATTATACAAAATATCCAATATAAATTTATAAAACTAGTTATTTAAAAAAAATGTAAATAATTATTATTAAATATTGAATGTATGCTATTTTTTCTTTACAATAATCTGATAATCTGAAGTTGATGTACAATTTAACAAAGTACAATGAGGTACATTCGAATTTTTAAATCAATTGCGTAAAACTCTTTTTACCCCTGATATTATTATCACATCATCAGAATTCCTTATTCATAAAATGCAGTTAAATTTAATGCAGTTAAATTTAAAACTACACAGCACAATTAAATATGATTTTTCCTGATGTTAAAGAGCAAATACTTTGTAAATTTCAGGTGTAGTTTCAATTTGTAAATAAATATTGTTTTCCATCTCACTTGCTGAATTGTGATCCTAAACAACCTTGGTATTTTACAGTAGCTACGACAGTCTTTTGTCACGTAGAGTTACTGACAGCAAAGTCAATATTTTAGCCACATGTACGTGTACACTGCACATGAAATTTGTATAGAGAGTAGGATAATGACTCAGCCTGTACGTACAATAGGGACACCTACAGATTACATACAGGTATGTATACATATCTGTATATATTCCGTAAGTGCTCCTGCTAAAAATTATGCCAAATTATTGTGGTTTGATCTAATTTTATAATAACAAGAAATTGCATCCTCTTCTAGAGATCCTCAGATTGCTGCTTTCCAGGTTGTATTTTATTTATTTATTTCTGATATTTAAATTGCAACAATTTCAACAGTCACTTTCAGCTCACAAATTGAAAGCATTTTTCATTAAATGAGTGATTAGAATCAAAATGGTTTGTCTTCTGTTTGAAAACTTGACAAGATCTCGGACTTGCGTTTCTTTTGCTGTCCTCGGACTTGCGTTTCTTTTGCTGTTCAGTATAGTTCCGTTTCCAGCTTTCCGCATCATTTATTGTTCATTGTAGCCAGTTGAGGTGTGAACTGATCAGCACAAGTCTATGTTTACCAAAAAATGAGGTGCATAATACGACCATTTGAGGCACTTGAGGTGCTTAATATTTGGCACGTGACCGACACTTTATTTGTGATTTTAGACCAGTACTATCTTGTCCCAACATAACTGGCAGAGTACATACTCTTGAGGAACCTCAACTGAACTATCCTTATTTTATTCTACACCTGAGCTACGAGAATGTAAATGGAAAATCAGAAACAAATGGGCACATGCTTTGAAGTTTATTTTAACAGGTGTAAACATCATAAAATCTCAATATGGATTGGTCTAAGAAATAAAAGGCAAGACAAATTTGCTTCGTAAAAGAATTGGAGAGGGGCTTGGGTGATGATGCTGGCGACAGGTTAATTGAGGTGGGACAACTAAATGTACCTCTGTGCTCTCGAATAGTCTCATTAAAAAGGCAGCCCCGCCCCTCCCCATCCATTCCCTATCCTCTCGATGGCCAAACGATCGTACACAAACAATAACCCCTCAATATCCCTTACCTGATGAGCAAAGTGAGTCAGTGTATAGGCCTATTTTCCCGATCGGCAGATGAGGTGTGTTGGGTCGCTCGATTTGGACACATTGAATGATAAAGCGAGGGATAAGGTGATATTTCTATGGCTCAGGCATTTCATGTGGTAATAAATATATGCAACAAACGCATCAGACACTAACATTAACAAATAATACAACCAACATATGAAGCAC
This sequence comes from Zoroaster sp. YZ-2022, assembly GCA_029582265.1. Classification (NCBI taxonomy): domain Eukaryota; kingdom Metazoa; phylum Echinodermata; class Asteroidea; order Forcipulatida; family Zoroasteridae; genus Zoroaster; species Zoroaster sp. YZ-2022. The sequence continues at coordinate 21,523,469 of CM055822.1, read as the reverse complement.
AATGACTTAACAGTAACTGGGAAAGCTTATCTCTATCACCTCAAATACCACTTTTAAAATGTACATACTGTTTTATTTCACTTTTAGATTTCTTACCATAGTGGGTTTGTTTGTAACTGAATTAGCTATTTATGTAATTAATTGTTATTTTAGTTTTAATTATTTAATGTTTATTAAGTGTAATATTTATTGATCACTTTAATTTTACCTTTTGAATTACATTGTAATTCCCAGAAATGATGAGTTTTGTTATGATAAAATTCGAGTAAACCACAATAATTGTGCATAATTTTTAGCAGGAGCACTTACCTGTATATATTAGTAAATATAATATAATTGGTGTCCCTATTGTACATACAGGCTGAGTCAATATCCTACTCTGTACACTGGTAGAGGTGCAAGGGATTAACACTATGAACATAATTATTGATGGCTCAAGTTTGGTTTGTTTTGTTCGTATATAACATTTAGAACACTTCATTTCATTTTCAGGCATGCGAATTCATTTAGCATTATATTCAATTTAGCATATACGTCGTTCTTTTTAGTAATACACATTCGTCATCCAAATTAGCAGAGTTGGTTTGATTGGAGATTTTCACTAAAATGTTACTTTCAACGGCAATCAATTTCGGAAAATGAGAATTTAAAAAAAAATACGAGAAACAAATGCAAACAAATAGGCCTAGATTAATTGTACAAGACAACTGAATACGTTTCACATCTTTACTTTAATTCAAACTTAATTTAGTTTTCTTTATTCATGTGCATTTCTCGCACACTGTATATAGGCCCTATCGGTCTTTTTTTTTATCACACTTTGTTTTGTTTTTTCTCTGATTGCAATCTATATTGGTTTCTGAACTGGGCCTAATTCTGTAACATTTATATTATATTGGACTGTTTCATTATAACCTGTTTTATTGTTTGAGTGTGTCTTTATGATTTCTATCCTGGTTTCTTATTGTCCATTCAAATGGTTTTTCCCGTCAATTAAGTTGCACAAATTTCACAAATACCTGCCCAATAATGAATTTGAATGTCCAAATACGCGCGTCCAAAGCTCCTGCAAATTTGAATGCTGTTCGAGTGGATTGTTAAATTGGATGTTTTTTTGTTTAAAAAAGGAAACTGAATGAACTGAATGATGATTTTGAGCAACATTTAATTTCGCGCTAAACGGAATGACGCGGTATTTAAATTGGCGAAATTAACATAATTATTACGTCATAAGGTGTCAAATTACATATTTATAAATGTTTACTTAAAAACCCTTACGGTTCGTTTTTTCCTGTGTTAATGAACCTGTCATTTACACTCTTGGGCCCTACATCTAAACAAAATCAACTCAGAACAGCTCTGAGGTCTGTTCAAAAAGAGACACATCTTTAGCTTGATGTGTTACCTTGTTCACAATAAAAGAAAAATAAAGACCTTTATAATTGAACACACGTCTCATTTAGCTGTCCTGGTGCCATTGTTTGTAGACTTAATGATATAGTTATCAACGGAATTATCCGTTATCAACATGCAGTATCTGCCCATATCAATTGATGTATCAAAGAATGATATTTCTGAGCTATTCGTATCTGAAACAGAAAATTCCGAGGCATGTTCGTGTTTCTTCGTGTGCACGTATATGTATAAACACGTATATACAAATACACGTGCACACACATGTGAGTATATTCGAGCGATCAAGAAATACATTTGCCAAAAAAACGTCTTTCCAATTACATGATGAGATCAACTTTTATTTTAACAAGAAATTATTTAACATTTAATTTATTAAAATTAATAATGGAAAAACTAAATTATAGAGAGGGATAACAAATTTAATACGTTTTCCACAGGGGGAAGTTTGGGTAGTTCAATAATTAAAAGGAGGCTTCCCAAACCATTCATCACACCTGCATCCATACACAGTGTGGTAGTTTCACACACTGTAGCCAGTGTACGTAAACGGCTTCGGCGAAGCCGAGCGAGGTCTCCAGGATTCCCCGGTGCCCGGACTGACGCTTGCCGCGCTGGCAGGCTGAGAAACGCCGGTGTTCAATTTGAAACGATATGTAACCATACATTTGCCTGATTAGTGAGGCCTCTCTTAGCCACCATATTTTGTGTATGGGAAATTTGGTCTAGTTCCAATGATCGTGTATACATGCATTACGTATTTTACTGGTTATCAAACCAAAACAAAACAACAACATCAACAAAGGTTTAAAAAATAATAATTAATTAAAAACAAATTAAAATAATAGCATGTCACCGATTTTGAAGCCGACCTATGACCAGAAACTGGAGAACTTTTTTGAATAAACATTTATTTTATTAATGGAAGAACAACTTTATTACCTTTCTTTATTTGTAAGCACAATAATTAATTTTACTAAATGCAAATTCTTTGGAAGTAAATGAACATTGTGAAGTAAATGAATTAAATTAAATATTAATTGAAAATCTTAATTGAATTGAATGTTAATTCAAGTATTCAAGTATTCAATAGTACATTCATATAGATTGCAATATAAAAGACTCAGCGAGAGGATGGATCATGATATTAAAATAAATGTTTACCCTACATGAAGATCCATGAGCATCACAGTTATTTGTTTAGGGGGTTCACTTTATCCATTTTATTATAGGTTTTCCAGATGAATTTCAAAATTTTGCATCCAGTTTAAATTCGCGACTCATTCAATTTGATATGAAAATGAATACTCCTTTACATCAACATTCAATCAGCAAAAAGATACATTCGTATTCATAAGTTGAGCATTCTATCTTCATTTAATCCAACTCATTGATAAAATAAGTACGTTCTAATTGAAAGTGTCGTTAAGTTAATTCAGTTTCAAAAGAACCAGTCACAAGCGATTGATCAAGAATGGAAAATTATAATGAAACACACAACACAGAGTAGGCCTAATGTAAATTCTTATTGAATTTAATAGTTTTGTCTTAAAGGTAGGTTATAGAACTGATATTTATAAAACTAATTACAAAATACCCAAATAGTTGAATGTTAATATACAACTTAGTTAGTATAAAGCTGAGGAATCAATCTTCACAATAAACTATTTAGTCTGAGGAACTGTTACTTTTAAGAAAGATATTATTGCCAAAAAGTTCCCCCTAAAATTGATGGTCCATCCCTTCAACATTGCACATAATGCAATCATACTCGGGCCTGAGAATTGAATGAATGCCAATTGATAAAACTGAATTATATTTTCTTGTATTTTAAATTATCTTCTTCAGTTAGGGTTCTTTGTGTTTCAACGTTATACAAATACATTGCCCGACTCTATTTGCTCCATGTTCAATAGTGTTGTTAAGTGTACATGACTATATCGACAATTTACCAGGAAATTTGAGGACTAACATTAATCATTTCCTCCAACCACGCTTACTCAAAGAAATTGAACATGAAGGTCCCCAAGTTGTGGAATTCTGTGAAATTATCCTTTTAAAAATATTCGGTATTTTAATTGAAACATAAACTAAAGACTCAATTACTAAGAAAGTATTTATAATATAAATAAGATTCTTGTGTACATGTCCTTGTGGGAGTTTAACGTTTACTGTGCCTATAACATTATAAATATAATGGTCCTTGCTCGAACAAGCTTCATGCACATTCATAATTACATAAATTTAATATTAAATATTCATACGTGTATGGTTTTATTGTCCTCTTAAGTGTAGAGAAAATAAAGGAATCATTTAAAATGCATTATAAAAGGAATGCATTATTATATATAGTTGGAATCAAAACTGCAAAATGACGAATTACATTTAAAACAAATCACAATAATACAAGAAAACAACAAATACAATTTAATATACATCAAATAAAACTAATTTAAAAGGCACAACAGATCCTTGTTACAAAAACACTTACGACAGTCAATATCTTGCTTCGTGGATATTTTATTTATTTCATAGACAAATATAACTTCATCCAAGAATTTTGTCTAAAATAGAGTGGTGCCTTGCAAACTCATAGTGATTTATGGTTAGCTGTCAGGTTACCAGACAAATATGGCCTCAATGTGATGAGGATCTATTAAAGCATGGATAAGATGACTTCCTGGCAGGCAATGATTGCTTTAAATAAAAAACAATAAAGTCATGGCAAACTGATCATGCATTTGTAGTTTACTTACACGAGGTCGATGTCAACTATACTATCCTCATACTATCTATTTTAATGTAATGGAAAAGTGCTTTGGGGAAAAATTGCCTTGCTCCTACCTATGCTCCTTGGTGGATGAAAATCAAGGCCTGTGAGGTGATCAGACATTGTTAAATTAGATCGGTAAAACATCACAAGATGTTCCTCAAACTAAGATTATTGACATTGGGGTTAAGTATGGTCGCCAGTTTGATTATTTTAAGGACTATGCCAGAATAACTGATATGATGGGTCTTGTCACTAACCATTCTCAAATTCAACAAAATCTCTTGTCAACCGAATCCTTCCATCATATAGGTGTAATAGACCTTTAATTAATTAATTAATAAACCGCAGCCATCTTTGCTTTTCTGTACACAAGTCTATGAGAATCAGAATGAGGCACATGTACAACTGAACCAGTAGACAGGTTCCTTACAATGTGATGGCTTCAATCATAATGATATCTCTACTGCCCGTAGATAGGGAACGTGACTATGGTAGACGTGTGTGAGGAACAAACAATACACAATGGGTAAGTATTATTCCATTGGTGTAAAACGATAATGTAATACAAGGGTGGATGCAGGGTGTCGATAAAGGGGCGGGGATACACTGCCAAACAAGGGGAAAACAAATAACATATGATAAATTGATGTGCAAAGGGTGCATTTCATCATTTTAATCGTCATACGAGTAGGTTTATACGCTATTACGTGCGTTCTTTCTCCCACACTGAATCCACCCCTATAACTGATGAAACAACAATGGTGATAGAGGGCGGGCTGACATCGTATTTTGTCTGGGGATAATATAGGTTTTCCGTCCAATGTCAAAACCTTTTTGTTAATTTTTGTTCAAGAACATTCAAATACTGTTGCGTTTAATTTAATTTAATTGATTTCAAAACAGTTATTATTTCGTTCATATCATACTGCATTTAGTTCTATTTCGTTTTTCGGCATTCATAACTTCAACTATGTCATCCTAAAATTTAATGTTTCGCATCTTTTCGTGATTGATGCATTCAAATTAACAAGTTTTGTTGTTGTGAGTTAAGAAAGGTACGAAGCTGTTTAAGGGACATGGTGAATTTTATTTTCAGTTTTCTCAACCCGTACGTACGCCTTACTAACCCGTACGTACGCCTTACTAACCCGTACGTACGCCTTACTAACCCGTACGTACGCCTTACTAACCCGTACGTACGCCTTATGTAACCCGTACGTACGCCTTACTAACCCGTACGTACGCCTTACTAACCCGTACGTACGCCTTACTAACCCGTACGTACGCCTTACTAACCCGTACGTACGCCTTACTAACCCGTACGTACGCCTTACTAACCCGTACGTACGCCTTACTAACCCTAACGTAAGCCTTATGTTTACCATCCTGCATAATGAGAGTTATATGCAATATTTGTAATTAGCATAATGAAACAAATGATAAAGAATTTCGCTGACATTGATTAAATTTGACTTTATTTTACACAAGTTTTGATTGGTAAATTGATGAGAGTTTTAAATAATATTCATGCCAGTTGCTTAATACCTCTATTGTTATCGATGTTTTTGTATTTAAATAACATGATTTAAAAAAAAACAAGCCGGAGAATTTAGCTGAATTTTCTTTTGACTAAGTATTATTTTATCTCACTCATTGGTTTTGTTGCCCCAAAGGAACGTTTGTTCATACAGATCTTGTTTAATGGTTATAGATGTATAATGCTTCAATTAGTATACACGTATATTGATCATTCACTTTGATCACACTGCAGTTATCTTAGTCATGATTCATGTATATCCAATTGAAATTATAGTACTAATTCTCATCAGATTTTAAAAATATGTTTTTTATCCTTGTATTATTTTTAAATGTGCTTCTTCCAAGTTAATTATATTGATTCACATCAGTGATTTCACAAAATGTTACTTGTTGCCTGGCATGTTTAGTGTTATGAGAGTTTTTTGGTGTACCATCCTGCATAATGAGAGCTATATGCAATATTTGTGATTAGCATAATGAAACAAATGATAAAGAATCTTATTTTGGTTTATCCTCACACCAATATCTGATGAGCACTGTGTCCTCAGTGCTTTCCAAGTCCTGCGGAAAAAAATCCACAGTCAAAACTCAAGACTCCCGCATTCTAGAGCAGATAGTCTATCTTAGCCACTAGTCCACCGATCGTGCCAGGTGAAAAGAGGCTAGTTCGAATCCCGTAAAACCAAAACAATATTCTTTATATCTGTTTAAATATAGTTGTAGGGATTTAATGTTATGAGAGTTTTACACAGCATTTACGTCGGCTACGTAATACCTCTATTGTTATCCTATTTTGTAGTCTACATAAATAAAAACAAATGACAGATAATTTGGTTGAACTGTTTTTTGAGTAAATGTTACTTTATTTCACACAATGGTTTGATTGCCACCAATAAGAAACATTTTAATGTTTTTGCACTGATCTTATTTAATGGTCAACTATTGCTTCAGTTAGTATGATCATTTACCTTGATCACACTACAGCTATCTTAGTCATATTCCCTATATATCCAATTGACATGATAATACATAATTCTCATCACATAAAAAGGGGCCAGACTATTTTGCTCTCCAGCCTCGGTTTCGTTGCACTGGTTTGAATGGAAGAAGTAGGATGGCTGCATCATGATAAAGTTCTATTGTGCCACCCTTTCACTCTTTCACTCAGTTGTATTCTGATTGGGGTAATCTCCTTGATAATTTTAATTAGTAAACACTGCAACAAACAACGTTTGGTCACCATCAAAGCTTTAGTAACCACCCAATTACGACAGGAAAATAATTTACCAAGCAAAGTGGCCCCAGTATCCAGCATCCTAAGAAACTCTATTGAATACATCGTCTTGGATAAGAACCTGATTTATTTTGGTCATTTACAAAAATAGAATCACTGGAAAAACAAAACATATAAAGTTTGACCATTTGTTGTCCTTACACCAAAGCAATTTAAATGCACAAAACTTACAATTTCGATAAATGTATTTGATAAAAACAATGTTCACCATGTGTAAAATGCCCTGTATGCCCCCATCGAACTATGAATTAAACTGAAACTATCTAAAATGTACAAAGCCCTCTAGTGGCACTTACAAACAAATAATTTGGAAACAAACTTTCTTGAAAATTGGCAGAGTTAAAGGGGAACTATACACCCACCCCACCCCACCCACCTCGGATCTTGGACCCCAAAAGACAAAATAAAAAGCTCATGGTTGGTTTAACGTGTAGTTCTATATTGTCAATGTAAATTAACCCTATTTTTGGGGGATTAAATTGGGGGGGGGGGGGGCATAGTTTGTGATAATAAGAGTAATGTTATCAAAGCTGTTCCACGGCTTTCTCTAGTGTCTCTTTTTTTTTCTTTTTTTTTTCTTTTTTTTTTCTTTTCTTAGAGAACCTTCAAAATGAGATATTTCAATGTATTATACAAATCCACGGCATTACGAGGAGTGGATGGCGGTTCAAGGTCATGCTCTTCCATAAGTCCACAGCAGAGATTAAAGAAGTCTTGGTCACAAGGAATGTCACTTTTGAATGTGCATTCATCGTTGACCAAGTTGCATTTTGGGTTACATAAGGTGTACGTACGCATTAGTAAGGCGTACGTACGGGTTACATAATGCGTACATACGCGTTAGTAAGGCGTACGTACGGGTTAGTAAGGCGTATGTACGGGTTAGTAAGGCGTACGTACGGATTAGTAAGGCGTACGTACGGGTTAGTAAGGCGTACGTACGGGTTAGTAAGGCGTACGTACGGGTTACATAAGGCGTATGTACGCGTTAGTAAGGCGTACGTACAGGTTGAGAAAACTGAAAATAAAATTCACCATGTCCCTTAAACAGCTTCGTAAGAAAGTCCTGTTTTTTCGAAACTTCTGCTTTTGTTTCGCTATCCAATATCTGGATTTTTATTCCTAGTGTCAATTTTTCTTGAAAGTAACGAACAAGAATCTGCTTATCCCTATGGGGTCATCTTGCATAACGGATTTGTTTCCCTTCACTGTGCGCGGACGGCTGGTACCAGCTATAACCACGGACAGACTAAAAACAGCGTAATCTGTAGAAAACATCAAGTTTTTAGTTTGTTTTGCAATGTAACACAAAGAAAAACCATGGATCTAAGGTATCTTTTCGTTAGGAAGTGCATTCGTTTGTCGATACTTATTGGTAATATCGGCCTTACAGAGTACGTACATGGGTAGCGAATAAGCGCCAGCGGCACATCTATTTTTTACAAAGTGATGAATAAGAAAGTATAGGCATAATGCGTGCGTTGAAGTGACGAATAGGCGACGACGCGGCATTTGATTTTTTACATAGTGACGAATAAGTTCAAGCCATTGTTACACATAGAAAATCAACATTTTAAACAAAACAAACACAGCAAAGTACCAACCAGGTACACTGTAAAATAGGCGGTGTTAAATTACTAGGTACTTATTAAAACCCTGCGACGTGCCATGACACTTATACGAACAGCGCGGTTGCATCGCGCTAAATGTTTTAGTAGGTGTGAAGGGGCGCTATAACTTATGTTGTGTTGAACACTACCAACTCCCAATGGTTTTAACAGATGCCTAGAGGTCCTCTAGACCCTAGACAACAATTTGAAGTAAAAACAAATGTAAGAGCCCTTTAGGTTGATGTTTATTTTAGTTCTGATAACGCTTTTTCCCCTACCCCAAATCGACATAAAATATACCCTATTATGTGTACCCATAGCAGTTATAGGAATAAACATCTCTCATCCTTTGGCTGATGGCTCCTGCTTGTCTGTAATAATGTTCTGCCACACCATAGTGGGTAACTGATAGCCTTTGATAAGCCGCTTAGGAGCTGAAGTCAATGGCCTTGTGTTGACAGATGGGATTAGGATTTGTACACGGTCCTATGGGACCATGCAGGATTTGTACACGGTCCTATGGGACCATGCTTTTTGCAGTAGGATTTTTTGGGTCAAGGGTTCAAAGCAGGCTAATGGGAATTAACCATGCTATTTGGGTATACTTTAAAACATAAACAAAGCCAAGAAACTGTCAGCGAAAATGTGTCCGACTTAAAACATGCTGGACGTAAGCCACTTTAAAGGCCCGAGTGGGCCACATTTTGACAACGAGCCTTATAAAAGGCTGTAACGTCATCACCTGACAACGGGTCTTGTTAACTTGTTTTGATAACCGACCGCACAATATTGACAAATAAAACTGATAACCTTTATTTGATATCCTACTTACTTCACTAGTCCAAAGATAAACAAATTATTAATAATTGCCACACTTGACCTTGATTGTTTACAGTATCAAATTACAATAATGAAAACAGTCTATTTCCGAGAGAAAAAGTTGTTTTCTCTTTTGCCTTTTCCAGGCGTTTTATTGTTTATCCATCAATACAATTACATGTCAAAAGCACACAATTGTACAAAACAAAAGAAGAAAACAGAAGCATTACAAATTAATTAACAGACAAATGTTTTTGAAATTTGGTATAATACGGTTTGTGAATTCAATTTCATTTTTGAACGTTTTCCAAAGAAGTATATAATTAAAAGTAGTGTTTGAATTTAATGCGTTAATTACTCTGCATTTGTACACAGTAAAAGAGGCTGTTATTATTAAGAGGTTAACTGTGTCGAAATTAATATCATTAATATTATAGCCTACCACTATTTCTTTCAACTTAATGTCATGCTTGATGCGTAAGTTAAGATTCATGAGATAGCCAATGTTGTTCCATAATTGTTTCAGAGACTTACAGGAAAACAAACAGTGATTGAGGTCGTCAAGTTCATTACATATAGTGCAACTAGACGAGTTACTTAAATTCCATTTAGTTAGATTAGTTTTATTTGGGAGGATGTTGTATATTAATTTAAAACTGAATTCTTTATATTTATTTATAGGTACTTTTTTAATCTTAAAATTCCAAACTTGAATCCAATTAAAGTCATGTGTGAGTTGTAAGACAGTTTTCCAGTACACTTTACCTCTACTTACGTGTGTTTTTTGTTCTTAACAAGAATATTATACACTGTCTTGGATTTCAAATTGTTCAGGTCAGTTGTGTGATTATCCCCATTCAGAACTCTTTCATTTATAGAGGGAGCAATGAATTGAGTCAATTTGGCAGCCGCTAGTTTCTTGATCCAAATGTTAGGTAATGCTTTTCTGATCTGATACGTCTCGGCAATGTAGTTTGTTTTGTTGATGAACTGATTTCGAATGTCAGTAGCATGAACAAATACTTTAGGACAAAAGTCTCCTACAAACACAATACCAGACTTAATCCAATGCTTAAAGATAAACGGTTTACCGTTAATATTTATGAGACTGTTACCCCATATGATCTGATTTCTAATTTCTATGGGGTCTAATTCCAAACCAGAAACACTGACGTCGTTTTCTTTTAATTCAAACCATGACCTTAACATATCTATATACAATGTAGGTACATTATACCACTTGGCCTGTCCGTCAATTTAATAATGTCCGCAGGAAGGCAGTTAAATTTAAAAAGTAACGGAACTCCTCCGTACGGAGATAGAACCTTCTTAGCAAGGCATTTCCATGATCCATGGGAATTATCACACAATCGTGTTACCCACATTACTTTGAGAGCTTTAATTTGTGACGGAAGATCAATCATTCGTAACCTCCTTCACTAATATCAACAATAATTGTTTCTCTTTTCACTTTTTCGTATTTTGATTTCCAAACAAAGTGAAAAAGCAATCGTTCGACAGCCTTAATAATAGAGTTTGGAACATGCAAAGCTCTAGCATTATAGAGATACGGAGTGTTTTTACTATTGTAATTTTGACAAAAATTGTTAGGCGTCTGGCCTTCCATGTATTTAATTTAAAAAAATGTTTTAACTTAGTAACCTTACAGTCCCAATTCAATTCTCTTCATTTCGTTTCTGCCAAAATACACACCTAAACACCTGATAGGGTTCACAGGCCATTTTATACCAGCAAAATCACAATTAGTAAAGCCTTTTCCTAGCCCTAGACCTTCTGTTTTGTTTAGGTTAAGCTCTAGCCCGGCAATATTTTCAAAATTACTTGTTTCATTTAGTACATAGTACATTATAGAATGTTTATCTCTGACGAAGATGGTCGTGTCATCAGCATATTGAGCCATTTTGATTTCTGATATGTCTCCATCTTGATTAATCTGGATACCTTTGATGCTTTCGTTGACTTTAATCTTACGAGACAAGATTTCCGCAGCAATGATGAACAATGGTGCTGACAAAGGACAGCCTTGTCTAATGCCTCTCGTCACGTTGAAATAATTTGATAGCCAACCATTATGAGTGACGCAACTCTTTATGTTACTGAAGAGAACATCAGTCCAATTTAGAAACGACGTTCCAAAATTGAAAAACGCTAAAACTTTCTTGATAAAGTTAACCTCAACTGTATCAAACGCTTTTCTAAAATCCAAGAAAAGAATGGCCTCTTCAGTCTGTTTATCTAGGCGCAAATCAATTATGTCTTGAATCAGGCGGATGTTTTGTCCCGCATTTCTACCTTTTATGTAACCACCATTGATCCTCGTTAAGTATTCGTGGTAAGACCTTTTGGAGTCTTATTGCTAGGGCAGTATAGTAACAATCTTATAGTCATAATTGAGTAGTGTAATTGGCCTCCAATTGTCCAGATTTTCAATCTCACCTTTCTTATGAATGAGCGTAATAATACCTCTTTTTTGTGTGGTGGAAAGTTGTCCTTTCACATAACCTTCATTTATGGAATCAATAAACATATATTTTATGTCATGCCAAAAGGTTTTATAAAACTCTACAGAAAGCCCATCAGAACCTGGAGCTTTGTTATTTTCCATAGCAAATAGCGCATCTTCACATTCTTTACAAGTTAGAAAACCTTCACAACGATTCACGTCTTCTTGACTTGAGTTTTTCCGTGCCCTTAATATCATTTAAATACTGATTGATGCTTTCATCGGGGATGTTTTTCGATGTATAAAGCTCACTATAATAGTTAACAGTTTCACGCATAATTAAAGTTTGATCATGGGTAACATTTCCATTTCTTGCTTTTATGGACATCATCACTTTTTTATTACCTCTGGATTTCTCAAGACCCATGAAATACTTGGTATTCTTTTCTCCCTCTTCAAACCATTTCACTCTGGAACGAAAAAGTTAACGTAACGCAATTTTCCGGTTCGTCACTATGTAAAAAATGCGACGATTTGATGTTTACAATTAATTGACAAGATCATCATTTAAAAAATAGTGAGATGAATTCATGAAAAAAAAAACCATTATTTTCATCAAGTTCAAATTTTGTTTTCTTGAATAAGCCAAAGCTAACTCTTAGAGAAATGCATACTCAAAGAAAGACACGTGGTACATAGAACATTAGGACAAAAACCTTTATACATGTTATACTTCATTCCTTTAAATGACATCTGAACTCAAGAGGGCGCTCTTACATAACGGCAGCATCGATCCTATCAAAACGGGTTTCACTGACGCCAAACACAGTCTGGGCTGTTTGTGCTCTGTATATAGCTTTCAAACAGAAGCAATTATACAAATGAAATACAAACAATTACAAATAAAAACAAAATCACATGTTTGTAGTTGTATTAGTGCAGTGTCAGTTTAATTGGAAATGATATCACATACCAGTGTGTATTTTTATAACCAAACTTTCTCTATACAACTGTCAACAGACGCATCATAAGTTAAAACCAAAGTTGTTGATCTGTAATATATTCAGACGGTTATTTAAGGACTAGATGTCAGAATGACTGATAAGATAGACTTATCCCTAACCATGCTTAAATTCAACAATAACTTTAACATTATAATGGATCATATTGCCCACAGTAGTGAACAAAAGAAACATAATTGTTCTAGCTGATAGAGTTAGTTGAGACCAGCAGCAGCAGGCTTAACACTTTTCTGACGTGGGATTTTTGTTGAATCTATAGCAAGGCTTATTTGAACCCTTTCAAACATCAATTAGCAAAAACATTATTACTATTTCTTACACATCCATATCCGTTGTAAACCTAATCTTTCCATCATATAGGTGCAGTAGGTATTTAAGTATTATACCGCGGCCATCTTTGCTTTCCTGTACACAAGTCTATGAGAATCAGAATGAGGCACATGTACAACTGAACCAGTAGACAGGTTCCTCACAATGTGATGGTTCCAATCATAACGATACCGCCTGTAGATAGGGAACGTAACTATGATAGACGTGTGTGAGGAACAAACAATACACAATGGCCAATAATGGTTCCATTGGGGGTAAAGCAATAATGTAATAATTGGCGCCCTCACCGACGTGGCTCAGTCTATTGTACTGGATCTGGTAGCATTTTTAAGGTTTATAGCAGGCATTCAAAGTGACAAATCCGCACCGTGGTGGGGGGGGGGGGCACACTTCCCAACCATCACTTTTAAAAAGGACCTGGGTCTCCCTACTTTTCAACCAAATTGGTCATACAGCCTTGAGTGACTGAATGATTTTTCCTAAATTATTAAATTCAAATATCTCCAAATATGCACAAATCTTTCAAAACTGATATTGTCCAAATTGTCTAAAATTATTTCTAATTTTTCAGAATTTCATTATAATAATTTTTTTAAATCCAAATTAATGTTTCAACCCCAAATGATTTGTTTTATTCATGGAGATCCGTTTAGGGGTGGTCATTGGAATGTTGATGATTAGGATAAACAAAATCTACAACGATGGGCACAGTCGTCTCCTGGATCACAGTCGTCTCTGCCTAGGACGGGGAAGGGGTTAGGAAGTCACTGTGTATATATACCCTGTAGCTGGAGGAAAGGGAAAAGCGCCTTCCTATTATGTGCTCGCCAACCCCGCCCCCGACACCCCAAGAAATCGTGGCCGGAATCCAACACTGGTTTAACACTGCTGGTTCCAAATTGGGGCACGAAGGATATAATGATCAGACCATGTGGAAACACGTTGAAACCCCATTGGACTTTTTGAGGTGTGGCGGAGACATAGGAGGCGCTTTCAGAATGGGTAAATATTGTGTAACTGCAAAATTTCACCCGATCTAAACAGCGCCCTCTTTTGTTAGGAGACGAGAGGAGGAAAGGATGGCGGGGAGAGGAAGGGAGCAAATGCCGTGTAATCCGATAAATATCAAGGGCAAATAAATACCCTGGGACGTAGGATGCCCTTGATATTTATTTGCAACTTTGCATTTGATCCTTCCTCTCCCCACCTAGAAGTCTCCCTCCCTTCTTCCCCAGACTCTACCCATCTAACTCACTGCTTCCTTTTCTCTCCCTTACCCTTCCCCTTCCCTTCCTTACCACCCCACCCCATTCCGCTCCACCCATTTCCTCCTCCTCCCACCCCACCCAACGCCTCTCCCTATTCAGCATCAAGTCGAAATTTAGTGAAAATTTATTTTGGTCAACTAAATTTTCGACTTAATACTGGACTTAAAAAAAGAAAAGAAAACAGTGTCCATTTGTAATTTTATGTTAGATGTCCCTTAAATAATGTCAGAGAGAGGTTTAGTTATCTATAGTCTCTGTAAACCTCCTGTCGCCGTTTGTCCTCATATGTCAGGTCACGTGGTCAAGTTTAGAAGACTTCGTTTATACACAAACTCAGAAATGAAAGAAAACATTTGTATTTCGGTTCCTATCACTCAGTTTATTGCACTTGATTCGAACCAGGTTTTTCAACAGTATTAATTTAATTGAGGCTATCCAACATTTTCGACATTTGAGTACTCAGCATTTTCAAGATAAAAATTGCCAAACACGTCCATTATTCTCCTTTGAAAATTTCTGAAATTGTGGATAGCCTCTGACAGCTAATTAATAACATCAATGCGTTATGTACAGAGCAATTTTCTTTTAATTACAACGATTGTTCTCAAATATTGATATTCCATGCTCAAAGTTCGTTTACCTGGGAATATATTTCAATTTTGAAATGATTGTTTCAGTTTAAGTAAGACTAATTGCGGTGACAATTCATGTGGAATTTCAATTGAGTAGTACTAGTTCTGAAAAGAACTGGGGGTACAACTCGACGTTTCGGTCAGTATGCTCTGATCGTCCTCAGGTAATCAAAATAAGGATTAAAGAATGATTATATAAAACTGAAATGAATTAATTATATTACGTCATAAATTCATAATTATTTATAATTGTTTTTCATTTAAAATGACATGTTTAACTTTAGTGACCAACATCGCTTGAGCATGGAATATATTAATATCTTTTTGATTTAATCATAAAATTAAGTAAATTGTAAACAATTCAACTCCATTGTCAACAGCGACAGCTTAAATTCTGCAGACTACTTATGTACAAAAGAGGGTGTCAAAAGAGAACAAAAGAGTGGTCGAAAACACATCAATTGACGGGTGCTTCGCCAAGGACATTTCGAAGTCCGCATAATTCAACAGATTGTAATTGTTGACAAGAGACTAAGGTATATGTAAATTCTACAAATACATTCAAATATTCATTTAAAAGATTTCAATAAAGATTTCTAAGAAACAGATACACTTAAATAATTTCACAACATTTTGCCCGAGTCACTGGCTAACAATTACTGGCTAATGGAATGTATTTTTTTTTGTATGTTTTATATTTTTGTACATTTTCTTTGTTTTAGTATTTATTGTATTTTGTTTTAGTATTTATTATTATTAATTATTAATAAGACCATGTAATAAATAATAAACTAGTGATAGTCCTTTCAAATCGAAAAATCAGGTCGGGTTGATTAATTGTATTTATTTATTTTCACCACATACAGCTACAACGCTGCTGCTTTCATTGTAATCTCGTTTGGAGAAAAATTACCGGACGGCTGAGCTGGGATTATTTTACCGTTCATATCCATTGTGAATATGCTGGTAGGGAGATGCGATTGGAACTACCTACCCAATGTTTGTTTTTGGTTTTATATTATTGGACAATTATTTAACCATTTGTTGGATATAAAATATATAACAGAAATCATGTCAGGCCTAATCCATTACGACGAGCAAGGACGATCACCTTAATTAATATTTTGTTGACATGGTCTGTTATTTGTTCACATTTTAGTATTAACCTTTTTCGGTAGTAAGTAAATCCACTAAACAAAGCTAAACACACCATTCATATATGACTTAGACCCGTAGACTAGTTTGAAAATAACGATTGGATGGCTTGAAGAGATTGTATACAAAACTATTACTAGTAATTTATATTCTATAAATGCATCCATACTTTAACAGAATGAAGAGATATTTATACATTAAATTGAAAGTTTCAGTTTATTCTCGTCGTTAAAGAGAAAATAGTGAACATGTAATCCGATTTGTTTGCATGTATTCAAATGTGGAAAATACATTTCTCACGTTTTACAGAATCTCAGACGGAATAATTTATTTTGATGTTTGGTATGAGCAAATAACTTCATATAAAGTAAGATTTTAGATTATAATTTAGTAATCGTGTAATCGGGTGATTAAAGGTGTACACTAACATTACACATTGTTTCCAATGGAACCCATTACACATTTGTCGCAACTGCACAATGATGTTTCAAAGTATCATTAGGTTAAACACCAGAGCAAGTGCAACATGTCCGGGAAGGGGGCCATTCTCAAATACAGATCCAAATGTCTACGGGCCAGTGTTTACGATACTAATATGATTACATCTACAAATATTGTGTAATTTTCAATTGCAGTGCATACATTTATAATTACAATTACATTCAGCCAAATTTTAAACACCAAATATGTTTTTCTATTATGACCAAACAAAATGCGCACAACTTTTCCAGCGGCCAATAATAATGCATGTTTGCAACATTCCGTGGAAAAATAAAACACGCATTTTTAATTTGTTCTAAAGAAGTCTCTGACTAATCGCTGGAAGGTCGAGGCCTTTTCATGATTCAAAGCTTTGAAAACTTCATTAATTGAATTAATTAATTAAAAAGACAAATATTGCAAGTTCATTCAAAGTTATGCATTTCTAATGATATAATGTACCATGACAAACATAAAATGCTTTCTGTTCAGTCAAGATAAATTCATATTTAAACTTCTTAATAAAGTCCAAAGTGATGACAACATTCGATTTCGTCATTTTAAAGATAAATATTCCAAATTTTTAGCTTTATATTGTTTTTAATCGGTACACCTATAATATTCCTATTAACATTTGTATGTTAAATCAGTCTATCGTAGGTGTCATTATTTTGAAGAGCAATAAATCCGGCTGCATCTTGAATTAGATCATTCACTTAATTTCTCTTGATCCATATCCACTCTTAAACAATTATTTTGTGAAACGGTCCTTGATTTTAAACTTGATGTGAATAAAGTGACTGACTTTCAATACCCTACAGAAATAGTGGTTTATCTGTTGAAGCAATTCTTGAGGGGTAACTTCGTCCAGATAACGGAACATGATCAAATCTCAAGAGATTAAATTTTCCAGAAATGTTGAAAAGAAACAAAAGTAAAACATCAAAATACCAAACTATGGTAGCTTTTCTTCGGTTTTGAGATTTCCCAACATTCTATACAATATTCTAACCCAAAATATTGATATTATAATAAAATTACGGTGGATATAA
>CM055822.1:21454816-21505118 GCA_029582265.1 Zoroaster sp. YZ-2022 | reverse complement strand
TCCCCCTTGTTGCACAAGGAAGACTCTTCACAACAAAGGATAATGACAATGATCCGTATAGGGGGAATTGTGCACAAGACTATGAAGGAGCCTGGTGGTTTGCTAACTGTCACGACTCTCACTTAAATGGTCGTTTTTACCCAGATGGGCAGTATCGGGATGAAAAAGGCATTTCATGGTATTACTGGCATAACAACGAAAATCCTCTCAAAGCATCCAGTATGAAAATACGTGAAACAAATGAGTAAGTACAGCAATTAATTTTACTGGCAACATACTGGAAAAACATAATCAAAACAAATTAATAGTTTTAATTAGCGGCCAAATAAATTATATAATATGTTTTTTCCGCAACCTCCTATAACATCACATCCCGCACACCCTATTCATTTAATTACAAAGATAAATAAATAATAAAAATGTAACACATATTTATTTTTGAGGCAATAAAGATGTATTTCTGACCCTAATTTTTAACATAATAACAACAAAGGATAATAACAATGACTTGTCAGTGGGAGGGGGAATTGTGCACATCCTATGAAGGAAACTGGTGATTTAATGACTGTACATGCTCTCACTTAAATGGTCATTATTACCCTGATGATTGGCAGTATCAGAAATGTCAAAGAAAGCAACCTCTCTGTTGGAGGGCAAAAACTAAATATGTCTGTTACCGGTTACCCGTAACCACCTAACAAGTCACGCCGACCATAATCATAAATATATATAAAATAAAAGTGGTTAGGCCTTATATTTTGTGTTTAAGCTCAACAAATGTGTTTGATAAATTATAATAATAATAAGTGGAGTTGACTTTGACTCTGTTGCTTTGCGGTCGTGCTGACAAACTTAATAAAAACTAATTCATGCCGTGATAGACGCAACGAAGTAAAACATGAAATGAAGCCTGTATCCATCATGCAAGTATTTTCAGCTAAATTTGGAGACAAAGAATCCCATTATAACCACCGTAATTTTATTATAATATCAATATTTTGGGGTTAGAATGTTGTATAGAATTTTGGGAAATCTCAAAACCAAAGAAAGCTACCATAGTTTGGTATTTTGATGTTTTTACTTTTTTTTTCTTTTTTCAACATTTCTTGGAAAATTGAATCTCTTGAGATTTGATCATGTTCCGTTATCTGACGGAGTTACCCTTCAAGAATTGGTTCAATAGATAAACTGCTATTTCTGAATGGTATTGAAAGTCAGTCACTTTATTCACATCAAGTTTAAAATCAAGGACGTTTCACAAAATAATTGTTTAAGAGTGGATATGGATCAAGAGAAATTAAGTGAATGATCTAATTCAAGATGCAGCCGGATTTATTGCTCTTCAAAATAATGACACCTACGATAGACTGATTTAACATACAAATGTTAATAGGAATATTATAGGTGTACCGATTAAAAAACAATATAAAGCTAAAAATTTGGAATATTTATCTTTAAAAATGACGAAATCGAATGTTGTCATCACTTTGGACTTTATTAAGAAGTTTAAATATGAATTTATCTTGACTGAACAGAAAGCATTTTATGTTTGTCATGGTACATTATATCATTAGAAATGCATAACTTTGAATGAACTTGCAATATTTGTCTTTTAATTAATTAATTCAATTAATGAAGTTTTCAAAGCTTTGAATCATGAAAAAGGCCTCGACCTTCCAGCGATTAGTCGAGACTTCTTTAGAACAAATTAAAAATGCGTGTTTTATTTTTTCCACGGAATGTTGCAAACATGCATTATTATTGGCCGCTGGAAAAGTTGTGCGCATTTTTGTTTGGTCATAATAGAAAAACATATTTGGTGTTTAAAATTTGGCTGAATGTAATTGTAATTATAAATGTATGCACTGCACTGAAAATTACACAATATTTGTAGATGTAATCATATTAGTATCGTAAACACTGGCCCGTAGACATTTGGATCTGTATTTGAGAATGACCCCCCCCCCCCTTCCCGGACATGTTGCACTTGCTCTGGTGTTTAACCTAATGATACTTTGAAACATCATTGTGCAGTTGCGACAAATGTGTAATGGGTTCCATTGGAAACAATGTGTAATGTTAGTGTACACCTTTGGTAATCACCCGATTACACGATTACTAAATTATAATCTAAAATCTTACTTTATATGAAGTTATTTGCTCATACCAAACATCAAAATAAATTATTCCGTCTGAGATTCTGTAAAACGTGAGAAATGTATTTTCCACATTTGAATACATGCAAACAAATCGGATTACATGTTCACTATTTTCTCTTTAACGACGAGAATAAACTGAAACTTTCAATTTAATGTATAAATATCTCTTCATTCTGTTAAAGTATGGATGCATTTATAGACATAAATTACTAGTAATAGTTTTGTATACAATCTCTTCAAGCCATCCAATCCGTTATTTTCAAACTAGTCTACGGGTCTAAGTCATATATGAATGGTGTGTTTAGCTTTGTTTAGTGGATTTTACTTACTACCGAAAAAGGTTAATACTAAAATGTGAACAAATAACAGACCATGTCAACAAAATATTAATTAAGGTGATCGTCCTTGCTCGTCGTAATGGATTAGGCCTGACATGATTTCTGTTATATATTTTATATCCAACAAATGGTTAAATAATTGTCCAATAATATAAAACCAAAAACAAACATTGGGTAGGTAGTTCCAATCGCATCTCCCTACCAGCATATTCACAATGGATATGAACGGTAAAATAATCCCAGCTCAGCCGTCCGGTAATTTTTCTCCAAACGAGATTACAATGAAAGCAGCAGCGTTGTAGCTGTATGTGGTGAAAATAAATAAATACAATTAATCAACCCGACCTGATTTTTCGATTTGAAAGGACTATCACTAGTTTATTATTTATTACATGGTCTTATTAATAATTAATAATAATAAATACTTTAAAAAAATACAATAAATACTAAAACAAAGAAAATGTACAAAAATATAAAACATAAATAAAATACATTCCATTAGCCAGTAATTGTTAGCCAGTGACTCGGGCAAAATGTTGTGAAATTATTTAAGTGTATCTGTTTCTTAGAAATCTTTATTGAAATCTTTTAAATGAATATTTGAAATGTATTTGTAGAATTTACATATACCTTAGTCTCTTGTCAACAATTACAATCTGTTGAATTATGCGGACTTTGAAATGTCCTTGGCGAAGCACCCGTCAATTGATGTGTTTTCGACCACTCTTTTGTTCTCTTTTGACACCCTCTTTTGTACATAAGTAGTCTGCAGAATTTAAGCTGTCGCTGTTGACAATGGAGTTGAATTGTTTACAATTTACTTAATTTTATGATTAAATCAAAAAGATATTAATATATTCCATGCTCAAGCGATGTTGGTCACTAAAGTTAAACATGTCATTTTAAATGAAAAACAATTATAAATAATTATGAATTTATGACGTAATATAATTAATTCATTTCAGTTTTATATAATCATTCTTTAATCCTTATTTTGATTACCTGAGGACGATCAGAGCATACTGACCGAAACGTCGAGTTGTACCCCCAGTTCTTTTCAGAACTAATTACTACTCAATTGAAATTCCACATGGTGTCACCGCAATTAGTCTTACTTAAACTGAAACACCATTTCAAAATTGAAATATATTTCCCAGGTAAACGAACTTTGAGCATGGAATATCAATATTTGAGAACAATCGTTGTAATTAAAAGAAAATTGCCTGTACATAACGCATTGATGTTATTAATTAGCTGTCAGAGGCTATCCACAATTTCAGAAATTTTCAAAGGAGAATAATGGACGTGTTTGGCAATTTTTATCTTGAAAATGCTGAGTACTCAAATGTCGAAAATGTTGGATAGCCTCAATTAAATTAATACTGTTGAAAAACCTGGTTCGAATCAAGTGCAATAAACTGAGTGATAGGAACCGAATACAAATGTTTTCTTTCATTTCTGAGTTTGTGTATAAACGAAGTCTTCTAAACTTGACCACGTGACCTGACATATGAGGACAAACGGCGACAGGAGGTTTACAGAGACTATAGATAACTAAACCTCTCTCTGACATTATTTAAGGGACATCTAACATAAAATTACAAATGGACACTGTTTTCTTTTCTTTTTTTAAGTCCAGTATTAAGTCGAAAATTTAGTTGACCAAAATAAATTTTCACTAAATTTCGACTTGATGCTGAATAGGGAGAGGCGTTGGGTGGGGTGGGAGGAGGAGGAAATGGGTGGAGCGGAATGGGGAGGGGTGGGAAGGAAGGGAAGGGGAAGGGTAAAGGGAGAGGAAAAGGAAGCAGTGGAGTTAGATGGGTAGAGTCTGGGAAGAAGGGAGGGGAGACTTCTAGGGTGGGGAGAGGAAGGGGATCAAATGCAAAGTTACCAAATAAATATCAAGGGGCATCCTACGTCCCAGGGTATTTATTTGCCCTTGATATTTATCGGATTACACGGCATTTGCTCCCCTTCCTCTCTCCCCGCCCATCCCTTTCCTCCTCTCCGTCTCCTAACAAAAAGAGGGCGCTGTTTAGATCGGGTGAAATTTTGCAGTTACACAATATTTACCCATTCTGAAAAGCGCCCTCCTATGTCTGCCACACCTCAAAAAGTCCAATGGGGTTTCAACGTGTTTCCACATGGTCTGATCATTATATCCTTCGTGCCCCAATTTGGAACCAGCAGTGTTAAACCAGTGTTGGATTCCGGCCACGATTTCTTGGGGTGTCGGGGGCGGGGTTGGCGAGCACATAATAGGAAGGCGCTTTTCCCTTTCCTCCAGCTACAGGGTATATATACACAGTGACTTCCTAACCCCTTCCCCGTCCTAGGCAGAGACGACTGTGATCCAGGAGATGACTGTGCCCATCGTTGTAGATTTTGTTTATCCTAATCGTCAACATTCCAATGACCACCCCTAAACGGATCTCCATGAATAAAACAAATCATTTGGGTTTGAAACATAAATTTGGATTTAAAACAATTATTATTATAATGAAATTCTGAAAAATTAGAAATAATTTTAGACAATTTGGACAATATCAGTTTTGAAAGATTTGTGCATATTTTGGAGATATTTGAATTTAATAATTTAAGAAAATCATTCAGTCACTCAAGGCTACATGACCAATTTGGTTGAAAAGTAGGGAGACCCAGGTCCTTTTTAAAAGTGATGGTTGGGAAGCGCCCCCCCCCCCACCACGGTGCGGATTTGTCACTTTGAACGCCTGCTATAAACCTTAAAAATGCTACCAGATCCAGTACAATAGACTGAGCCACGTCGGTGAGGGCGCCAATTATTACATTATTGCTTTACCCCCAATGGAACCATTATTGGCCATTGTGTATTGTTTGTTCCTCACACACGTCTATCATAGCCACGTTCCCTATCTACAGGCGGTATCGTTATGATTGGAACCATCACATTGTAAGGAACCTGTCTACTGGTTCAGTTGTACATGTGCCTCATTCTGATTCTCATAGACTTGTGTACAGGAAAGCAAAGATGGCCGCGGTATAATACTTGAATACCTACTGCACCTATATGATGGAAAGATTAGGTTTACAACGGATATGGATGTGTAAGAAATAGTAATAATGTTTTTGCTAATTGATGTTTGAAAGGGTTCAAATAAGCCTTGCTATAGATGCAACAACAATCCCACGTCAGAAAAGTGTTAAGCCTGCTGCTGCTGGTCTCAACTAAATCTATCAGCTAGAACAATTATGTTTCTTTTGTTTACTACTGTGGGCAATATGATCCATTATAATGTTAAAGTTATTGTTGAATTTAAGCATGGTTAGGGATAAGTCTATCTTATCAGTCATTCTGACATCTAGTCCTTAAATAACCGTCTGAATATATTACAGATCAACAACTTTGGTTTTAACTTATGATGCGTCTGTTGACAGTTGTATAGAGAAAGTTTGGTTATAAAAATACACACTGGTATGTGATATCATTTCCAATTAAACTGACACTGCACTAATACAACTACAAACATGTGATTTTGTTTTTATTTTCAATTGTTTGTATTTCATTTGTATAATTGCTTCTGTTTGAAAGCTATATAAAGAGCACAAACAGCCCAGACTGTGTTTGGCGTTAGTGAAACCCGTTTTGATAGGATCAATGCTGCCTTTATGTAAGAGCGCCCTCTTGAGTTCAGATGTCATTTAAAGGAATGAAGTATAACATGTATAAAGGTTTTGTCCTGATGTTCTATGTACCACGAGTCTTTGTTTGAGTATGCATTTCTCTATGAGTTAGCTTTGGCTTATTCAAGAAAACAAAATTTGAACTTGATACAAATAATGTTTTTTTTTTCATGAATTCAGCTCACTATTTTTTAAATGATCTTGTCAATTAATTGTAAACATCAAATCGTCGCATTTTTTACATAGTGACGAACCGGAAAAAATGCGTTACGTTAACTTTTTCGTTCCAGAGTGAAATGGTTTGAAGAGGGAGAAAAGAATACCAAGTATTTCATGGGTCTTGAGAAATCCAGAGGTAATAAAAAAAGTGATGATGTCCATAAAAGCAAGAAATGGAAATGTTACCCATGATCAAGCTTTAATTATGCGTGAAACTGTTAACTATTATAGTGAGCTTTATACATCGAAAAACATCCCCGATGAAAGCATCAATCAGTATTTAAATGATATTAAGGGCACGGAAAAACTCAAGTCAAGAAGACGTGAATCGTTGTGAAGGTTTTCTAACTTGTAAAGAATGTGAAGATGCGCTATTTGCTATGGAAAATAACAAAGCTCCAGGTTCTGATGGGCTTTCTGTAGAGTTTTATAAAACCTTTTGGCATGACATAAAACATATGTTTATTGATTCCATAAATGAAGGTTATGTGAAAGGACAACTTTCCACCACACAAAAAAGAGGTATTATTACGCTCATTCATAAGAAAGGTGAGATTGAAAATCTGGACAATTGGAGGCCAATTACACTACTCAATTATGACTATAAGATTGTTACTACTGCCCTAGCAATAAGACTCCAAAAGGTCTTACCACGAATACTTAACGAGGATCAATGGTGGTTACATAAAAGGTAGAAATGCGGGACAAAACATCCGCCTGATTCAAGACATAATTGATTTGCGCCTAGATAAACAGACTGAAGAGGCCATTCTTTTCTTGGATTTTAGAAAAGCGTTTGATACAGTTGAGGTTAACTTTATCAAGAAAGTTTTAGCGTTTTTCAATTTTGGAACGTCGTTTCTAAATTGGACTGATGTTCTCTTCAGTAACATAAAGAGTTGCGTCACTCATAATGGTTGGCTATCAAATTATTTCAACGTGACGAGAGGCATTAGACAAGGCTGTCCTTTGTCAGCACCATTGTTCATCATTGCTGCGGAAATCTTGTCTCGTAAGATTAAAGTCAACGAAAGCATCAAAGGTATCCAGATTAATCAAGATGGAGACATATCAGAAATCAAAATGGCTCAATATGCTGATGACACGACCATCTTCGTCAGAGATAAACATTCTATAATGTACTATGTACTAAATGAAACAAGTAATTTTGAAAATATTGCCGGGCTAGAGCTTAACCTAAACAAAACAGAAGGTCTAGGGCTAGGAAAAGGCTTTACTAATTGTGATTTTGCTGGTATAAAATGGCCTGTGAACCCTATCAGGTGTTTAGGTGTGTATTTTGGCAGAAACGAAATGAAGAGAATTGAATTGGGACTGTAAGGTTACTAAGTTAAAACATTTTTTTAAATTAAATACATGGAAGGCCAGACGCCTAACAATTTTTGTCAAAATTACAATAGTAAAAACACTCCGTATCTCTATAATGCTAGAGCTTTGCATGTTCCAAACTCTATTATTAAGGCTGTCGAACGATTGCTTTTTCACTTTGTTTGGAAATCAAAATACGAAAAAGTGAAAAGAGAAACAATTATTGTTGATATTAGTGAAGGAGGGTTACGAATGATTGATCTTCCGTCACAAATTAAAGCTCTCAAAGTAATGTGGGTAACACGATTGTGTGATAATTCCCATGGATCATGGAAATGCCTTGCTAAGAAGGTTCTATCTCCGTACGGAGGAGTTCCGTTACTTTTTAAATTTAACTGCCTTCCTGCGGACATTATTAAATTGACGGACAGGCCAAGTGGTATAATGTACCTACATTGTATATAGATATGTTAAGGTCATGGTTTGAATTAAAAGAAAACGACGTCAGTGTTTCTGGTTTGGAATTAGACCCCATAGAAATTAGAAATCAGATCATATGGGGTAACAGTCTCATAAATATTAACGGTAAACCGTTTATCTTTAAGCATTGGATTAAGTCTGGTATTGTGTTTGTAGGAGACTTTTGTCCTAAAGTATTTGTTCATGCTACTGACATTCGAAATCAGTTCATCAACAAAACAAACTACATTGCCGAGACGTATCAGATCAGAAAAGCATTACCTAACATTTGGATCAAGAAACTAGCGGCTGCCAAATTGACTCAATTCATTGCTCCCTCTATAAATGAAAGAGTTCTGAATGGGGATAATCACACAACTGACCTGAACAATTTGAAATCCAAGACAGTGTATAATATTCTTGTTAAGAACAAAAAACACACGTAAGTAGAGGTAAAGTGTACTGGAAAACTGTCTTACAACTCACACATGACTTTAATTGGATTCAAGTTTGGAATTTTAAGATTAAAAAAGTACCTATAAATAAATATAAAGAATTCAGTTTTAAATTAATATACAACATCCTCCCAAATAAAACTAATCTAACTAAATGGAATTTAAGTAACTCGTCTAGTTGCACTATATGTAATGAACTTGACGACCTCAATCACTGTTTGTTTTCCTGTAAGTCTCTGAAACAATTATGGAACAACATTGGCTATCTCATGAATCTTAACTTACGCATCAAGCATGACATTAAGTTGAAAGAAATAGTGGTAGGCTATAATATTAATGATATTAATTTCGACACAGTTAACCTCTTAATAATAACAGCCTCTTTTACTGTGTACAAATGCAGAGTAATTAACGCATTAAATTCAAACACTACTTTTAATTATATACTTCTTTGGAAAACGTTCAAAAATGAAATTGAATTCACAAACCGTATTATACCAAATTTCAAAAACATTTGTCTGTTAATTAATTTGTAATGCTTCTGTTTTCTTCTTTTGTTTTGTACAATTGTGTGCTTTTGACATGTAATTGTATTGATGGATAAACAATAAAACGCCTGGAAAAGGCAAAAGAGAAAACAACTTTTTCTCTCGGAAATAGACTGTTTTCATTATTGTAATTTGATACTGTAAACAATCAAGGTCAAGTGTGGCAATTATTAATAATTTGTTTATCTTTGGACTAGTGAAGTAAGTAGGATATCAAATAAAGGTTATCAGTTTTATTTGTCAATATTGTGCGGTCGGTTATCAAAACAAGTTAACAAGACCCGTTGTCAGGTGATGACGTTACAGCCTTTTATAAGGCTCGTTGTCAAAATGTGGCCCACTCGGGCCTTTAAAGTGGCTTACGTCCAGCATGTTTTAAGTCGGACACATTTTCGCTGACAGTTTCTTGGCTTTGTTTATGTTTTAAAGTATACCCAAATAACATGGTTAATTCCCATTAGCCTGCTTTGAACCCTTGACCCAAAAAAAATCCTACTGCAAAAAGCATGGTCCCATAGGACCGTGTACAAATCCTGCATGGTCCCATAGGACCGTGTACAAATCCTAATCCCATCTGTCAACACAAGGCCATTGACTTCAGCTCCTAAGCGGCTTATCAAAGGCTATCAGTTACCCACTATGGTGTGGCAGAACATTATTACAGACAAGCAGGAGCCATCAGCCAAAGGATGAGAGATGTTTATTCCTATAACTGCTATGGGTACACATAATAGGGTATATTTTATGTCGATTTGGGGTAGGGGAAAAAGCGTTATCAGAACTAAAATAAACATCAACCTAAAGGGCTCTTACATTTGTTTTTACTTCAAATTGTTGTCTAGGGTCTAGAGGACCTCTAGGCATCTGTTAAAACCATTGGGAGTTGGTAGTGTTCAACACAACATAAGTTATAGCGCCCCTTCACACCTACTAAAACATTTAGCGCGATGCAACCGCGCTGTTCGTATAAGTGTCATGGCACGTCGCAGGGTTTTAATAAGTACCTAGTAATTTAACACCGCCTATTTTACAGTGTACCTGGTTGGTACTTTGCTGTGTTTGTTTTGTTTAAAATGTTGATTTTCTATGTGTAACAATGGCTTGAACTTATTCGTCACTATGTAAAAAATCAAATGCCGCGTCGTCGCCTATTCGTCACTTCAACGCACGCATTATGCCTATACTTTCTTATTCATCACTTTGTAAAAAATAGATGTGCCGCTGGCGCTTATTCGCTACCCATGTACGTACTCTGTAAGGCCGATATTACCAATAAGTATCGACAAACGAATGCACTTCCTAACGAAAAGATACCTTAGATCCATGGTTTTTCTTTGTGTTACATTGCAAAACAAACTAAAAACTTGATGTTTTCTACAGATTACGCTGTTTTTAGTCTGTCCGTGGTTATAGCTGGTACCAGCCGTCCGCGCACAGTGAAGGGAAACAAATCCGTTATGCAAGATGACCCCATAGGGATAAGCAGATTCTTGTTCGTTACTTTCAAGAAAAATTGACACTAGGAATAAAAATCCAGATATTGGATAGCGAAACAAAAGCAGAAGTTTCGAAAAAACAGGACTTTCTTACGAAGCTGTTTAAGGGACGAATTTTATTTTCAGTTTTCTCAACCCGTACGTACGCCTTACTAACGCGTACGCACGCCTTATGTAACCCGTACGTACGCCTTACTAACCCGTACGTACGCCTTACTAACCCGTACGTACGCCTTACTAACCCGTACGTACGCCTTACTAACCCGTACATACGCCTTACTAACCCGTACGTACGCCTTACTAACGCGTATGTACGCATTATGGGGAACTCCGTACGTACGCCTTACTAATGCGTACGTACACCTTATGTAACCCAAAATGCAACTTGGTCAACGATGAATGCACATTCAAAAGTGACATTCCTTGTGACCAAGACTTCTTTAATCTCTGCTGTGGACTTATGGAAGAGCATGACCTTGAACCGCCATCCACTCCTCGTAATGCCGTGGATTTGTATAATACATTGAAATATCTCATTTTGAAGGTTCTCTAAGAAAAGAAAAAAAAAAGAGAAAAAAGAAAAAAGAAAAAAGAAAAAAAAAGAGACACTAGAGAAAGCCGTGGAACAGCTTTGATAACATTACTCTTATTATCACAAACTATTCCCCCCCCCCCGCCCTCCAATTTAATCCCTCCAAAATACGGTTAATTTACATTGACAATATAGAACTACACGTTAAACCAACCACGGGTTTTTTATTTTGTCTTTTTGGGTCCAAGATCCGAGGTGGGTGGGGTGGGTCTATAGTTCCCTTTAACTCTGCCAATTTTCAAGAAAGTTCGTTTCCAAATTATTTGTTTGTAAGTACCACTAGAGGGCTTTGTACATTTTAGATAGTTTCAGTTTAATTCATAGTTCGATGGGGGCATACAGGGCATTTTACACATGGTGAACATTGTTTTTATCAAATACATTTATCGAAATTGTAAGTTTTGTGCATTTAAATTGCTTTGGTGTAAGGACAACAAATGGTCAAACTTTATATGTTTTGTTTTTCCAGTGATTCTATTTTTGTAAATGACCAAAATAAATCAGGTTCTTATCCAAGACGATGTATTCAATAGAGTTTCTTAGGATGCTGGATACTGGGGCCACTTTGCTTGGTAAATTATTTTCCTGTCGTAATTGGGTGGTTACTAAAGCTTTGATGGTGACCAAACGTTGTTTGTTGCAGTGTTTACTAATTAAAATTATCAAGGAGATTACCCCAATCAGAATACAACTGAGTGAAAGAGTGAAAGGGTGGCACAATAGAACTTTATCATGATGCAGCCATCCTACTTCTTCCATTCAAACCAGTGCAACGAAACCGAGGCTGGAGAGCAAAATAGTCTGGCCCCTTTTTATGTGATGAGAATTATGTATTATCATGTCAATTGGATATATAGGGAATATGACTAAGATAGCTGTAGTGTGATCAAGGTAAATGATCATACTAACTGAAGCAATAGTTGACCATTAAATAAGATCAGTGCAAAAACATTAAAATGTTTCTTATTGGTGGCAATCAAACCATTGTGTGAAATAAAGTAACATTTACTCAAAAAACAGTTCAACCAAATTATCTGTCATTTGTTTTTATTTATGTAGACTACAAAATAGGATAACAATAGAGGTATTACGTAGCCGACGTAAATGCTGTGTAAAACTCTCATAACATTAAATCCCTACAACTATATTTAAACAGATATAAAGAATATTGTTTTGGTTTTACGGGATTCGAACTAGCCTCTTTTCACCTGGCACGATCGGTGGACTAGTGGCTAAGATAGACTATCTGCTCTAGAATGCGGGAGTCTTGAGTTTTGACTGTGGATTTTTTTCCGCAGGACTTGGAAAGCACTGAGGACACAGTGCTCATCAGATATTGGTGTAGGATAAAACCAAAATAAGATTCTTTATCATTTGTTTCATTATGCTAATCACAAATATTGCATATAGCTCTCATTATGCAGGATGGTACACCAAAAAACTCTCATAACACTAAACATGCCAGGCAACAAGTAACATTTTGTGAAATCACTGATGTGAATCAATATAATTAACTTGGAAGAAGCACATTTAAAAATAATACAAGGATAAAAAACATATTTTTAAAAATCTGATGAGAATTAGTACTATAATTTCAATTGGATATACATGAATCATGACTAAGATAACTGCAGTGTGATCAAAGTGAATGATCAATATACGTGTATACTAATTGAAGCATTATACATCTATAACCATTAAACAAGATCTGTATGAACAAACGTTCCTTTGGGGCAACAAAACCAATGAGTGAGATAAAATAATACTTAGTCAAAAGAAAATTCAGCTAAATTCTCCGGCTTGTTTTTTTTTAAATCATGTTATTTAAATACAAAAACATCGATAACAATAGAGGTATTAAGCAACTGGCATGAATATTATTTAAAACTCTCATCAATTTACCAATCAAAACTTGTGTAAAATAAAGTCAAATTTAATCAATGTCAGCGAAATTCTTTATCATTTGTTTCATTATGCTAATTACAAATATTGCATATAACTCTCATTATGCAGGATGGTAAACATAAGGCTTACGTTAGGGTTAGTAAGGCGTACGTACGGGTTAGTAAGGCGTACGTACGGGTTAGTAAGGCGTACCTACGGGTTAGTAAGGCGTACGTACGGGTTAGTAAGGCGTACGTACGGGTTAGTAAGGCGTACGTACGGGTTAGTAAGGCGTACGTACGGGTTACATAAGGCGTACGTACGGGTTAGTAAGGCGTACATACGGGTTAGTAAGGCGTACGTACGGGTTAGTAACGCGTACGTACGGGTTAGTAAGGCATACGTACGGGTTGAGAAAACTGAAAATAAAATTCACCATGTCCCTTAAACAGCTTCGTACCTTTCTTAACTCACAACAACAAAACTTGTTAATTTGAATGCATCAATCACGAAAAGATGCGAAACATTAAATTTTAGGATGACATAGTTGAAGTTATGAATGCCGAAAAACGAAATAGAACTAAATGCAGTATGATATGAACGAAATAATAACTGTTTTGAAATCAATTAAATTAAATTAAACGCAACAGTATTTGAATGTTCTTGAACAAAAATTAACAAAAAGGTTTTGACATTGGACGGAAAACCTATATTATCCCCAGACAAAATACGATGTCAGCCCGCCCTCTATCACCATTGTTGTTTCATCAGTTATAGGGGTGGATTCAGTGTGGGAGAAAGAACGCACGTAATAGCGTATAAACCTACTCGTATGACGATTAAAATGATGAAATGCACCCTTTGCACATCAATTTATCATATGTTATTTGTTTTCCCTTGTTTGGCAGTGTATCCCTCGCCCCTTTATCGACACCCTGCATCCACCCTTGTATTACATTATCGTTTTACACCAATGGAATAATACTTACCCATTGTGTATTGTTTGTTCCTCACACACGTCTACCATAGTCACGTTCCCTATCTACGGGCAGTAGAGATATCATTATGATTGAAGCCATCACATTGTAAGGAACCTGTCTACTGGTTCAGTTGTACATGTGCCTCATTCTGATTCTCATAGACTTGTGTACAGAAAAGCAAAGATGGCTGCGGTTTATTAATTAATTAATTAAAGGTCTATTACACCTATATGATGGAAGGATTCGGTTGACAAGAGATTTTGTTGAATTTGAGAATGGTTAGTGACAAGACCCATCATATCAGTTATTCTGGCATAGTCCTTAAAATAATCAAACTGGCGACCATACTTAACCCCAATGTCAATAATCTTAGTTTGAGGAACATCTTGTGATGTTTTACCGATCTAATTTAACAACAATGTCTGATCACCTCACAGGCCTTGATTTTCATCCACCAAGGAGCATAGGTAGGAGCAAGGCAATTTTTCCCCAAAGCACTTTTCCATTACATTAAAATAGATAGTATGAGGATAGTATAGTTGACATCGACCTCGTGTAAGTAAACTACAAATGCATGATCAGTTTGCCATGACTTTATTGTTTTTTATTTAAAGCAATCATTGCCTGCCAGGAAGTCATCTTATCCATGCTTTAATAGATCCTCATCACATTGAGGCCATATTTGTCTGGTAACCTGACAGCTAACCATAAATCACTATGAGTTTGCAAGGCACCACTCTATTTTAGACAAAATTCTTGGATGAAGTTATATTTGTCTATGAAATAAATAAAAATATCCACGAAGCAAGATATTGACTGTCGTGCGGTGTTTTGTAACAAGGATCTGTTGTGCCTTTTTAAATTAGTTTTATTTGATGTATATTAAATTGTATTTGTTGTTTTCTTGTATTATTGTGATTTGTTTTAAATGTAATTCGTCATTTTGCAGTTTTGATTCCAACTAATATATAATAATGCATTCCTTTTATAATGCATTTTAAATGATTCCTTTATTTTCTCTACACTTAAGAGGACAATAAAACCATACACGTATGAATATTTAATATTAAATTTATGTAATTATGAATGTGCATGAAGCTTGTTCGAGCAAGGACCATTATATTTATAATGTTATAGGCACAGTAAACGTTAAACTCCCACAAGGACATGTACACAAGAATCTTATTTATATTATAAATACTTTCTTAGTAATTGAGTCTTTAGTTTATGTTTCAATTAAAATACCGAATATTTTTAAAAGGATAATTTCACAGAATTCCACAACTTGGGGACCTTTCATGTTCAATTTCTTTGAGTAAGCGTGGTTGGAGGAAATGATTAATGTTGGTCCTCAAATTTCCTGGTAAATTGTCGATATAGTCATGTACACTTAACAACACTATTGAACATGGAGCAAATAGAGTCGGGCAATGTATTTGTATAACGTTGAAACACAAAGAACCCTAACTGAAGAAGATAATTTAAAATACAAGAAAATATAATTCAGTTTTATCAATTGGCATTCATTCAATTCTCAGGCCCGAGTATGATTGCATTATGTGCAATGTTGAAGGGATGGACCATCAATTTTAGGGGGAACTTTTTGGCAATAATATCTTTCTTAAAAGTAACAGTTCCTCAGACTAAATAGTTTATTGCGAAGATTGATTCCTTAGCTTTATACTAACTAAGTTGTATATTAACATTCAACTATTTGGGTATTTTTTAATTAGTTTTATAAATATCAGTTCTATAACCTACCTTTAAGACAAAACTATTAAATTCAATAAGAATTTACATTAGCCTACTCTGTGTTGTGTGTTTCATTATAATTTTCCATTCTTGATCAATCGCTTGTGACTGGTTCTTTTGAAACTGAATTAACTTAACGACACTTTCAATTAGAACGTACTTATTTTATCAATGAGTTGGATTAAATGAAGATAGAATGCTCAACTTATGAATACGAGTATTCTTTTTGCTGATTGAATGTTGATGTAAAGGAGTATTCATTTTCATATCAAATTGAATGAGTCATGAATTTAAACTGGATGCAAAATTTGAAATTCATCTGGAAAACCTATAATAAAATGGATAAAGTGAACCCCTAAACAAATAACTGTGATGCTCATGGATCTTCATGTAGGGTAAAACATTTATTTTAATATCATGATCCATCCTCTCGCTGAGTCTTTTATATTGCAATCTATATGAATGTACTATTGAATACTTGAATACTTGAATTAACATTCAATTCAATTAAGATTTTCAATTAATATTTAATTTAATTCATTTACTTCACAATGTTCATTTACTTCCAAAGAATTTGCATTTAGTAAAATTAATTATTGTGCTTACAAATAAAGAAAGGTAATAAAGTTGTTCTTCCATTAATAAAATAAATGTTTATTCAAAAAAGTTCTCCAGTTTCTGGTCATAGGTCGGCTTCAAAATCGGTGACATGCTATTATTTTAATTTGTTTTTAATTAATTATTATTTTTTAAACCTTTGTTGATGTTGTTGTTTTGTTTTGGTTTGATAACCAGTAAAATACGTAATGCATGTATACACGATCATTGGAACTAGACCAAATTTCCCATACACAAA
This sequence comes from Zoroaster sp. YZ-2022, assembly GCA_029582265.1. Lineage (NCBI taxonomy): Eukaryota > Metazoa > Echinodermata > Asteroidea > Forcipulatida > Zoroasteridae > Zoroaster > Zoroaster sp. YZ-2022. Next base: position 21,488,385 of record CM055822.1, on the reverse strand, counting down.
ATATGGTGGCTAAGAGAGGCCTCACTAATCAGGCAAATGTATGGTTACATATCGTTTCAAATTGAACACCGGCGTTTCTCAGCCTGCCAGCGCGGCAAGCGTCAGTCCGGGCACCGGGGAATCCTGGAGACCTCGCTCGGCTTCGCCGAAGCCGTTTACGTACACTGGCTACAGTGTGTGAAACTACCACACTGTGTATGGATGCAGGTGTGATGAATGGTTTGGGAAGCCTCCTTTTAATTATTGAACTACCCAAACTTCCCCCTGTGGAAAACGTATTAAATTTGTTATCCCTCTCTATAATTTAGTTTTTCCATTATTAATTTTAATAAATTAAATGTTAAATAATTTCTTGTTAAAATAAAAGTTGATCTCATCATGTAATTGGAAAGACGTTTTTTTGGCAAATGTATTTCTTGATCGCTCGAATATACTCACATGTGTGTGCACGTGTATTTGTATATACGTGTTTATATTACATGTGCACACAGAAACACGAACATGCCTCGGAATTTTCTGTTTCAGATACGAATAACTCAGAAATATCATTCTTTGATACATCAATTGATATGGGCAGATACTGCATGTTGATAACGGATAATTCCGTTGATAACTATATCATTAAGTCTACAAACAATGGCACCAGGACAGCTAAATGAGACGTGTGTTCAATTATAAAGGTCTTTATTTTTCTTTTATTGTGAACAAGGTAACACATCAAGCTAAAGATGTGTCTCTTTTTGAACAGACCTCAGAGCTGTTCTGAGTTGATTTTGTTTAGATGTAGGGCCCAAGAGTGTAAATGACAGGTTCATTAACACAGGAAAAAACGAACCGTAAGGGTTTTTAAGTAAACATTTATAAATATGTAATTTGACACCTTATGACGTAATAATTATGTTAATTTCGCCAATTTAAATACCGCGTCATTCCGTTTAGCGCGAAATTAAATGTTGCTCAAAATCATCATTCAGTTTCCATTCAGTTTCCTTTTAAAACAAAAAACATCAATTTAACAATCCACTCGAACAGCATTCAAATTTGCAGGAGCTTTCGACGTGCGTATTTGGACATTCAAATTCATTATTGGGCAGGCATTTGTGAAATTTGTGCAACTTAATTGAACGGTTAAGGGAAAAACCATATGAATGGACAATAAGAAACCAGGATAGAAATCATAAAGACACACTCAAACAATAAAACAGGTTATATTGAAACAGTCCAATATAATATAAATGTTACAGAATTAGGCCCAGGTCAGAAACCAATATAGATTGTAATCAGAGAAAAACAAAACAAAGTGTGATAAAAAAAGACCAGGATGGGCCTATATATGATGTGCGAAATGCACATGAATAAAGAAAACTAAATTAGTTTGAATTAAAAGTAAAGATGTGAAACGTATTCAGTTGTCTTGTACAATTAATCTAGCCTGTTTGTTTGCATTTGTTTCTCGTATTTTTTTAATTCTCATTTTGCGAAATTGATTGCCGTTATACGAAAAATAAAAGTAACATTTAGTGAAAATCTCCAATCGAACCAACTCTGCTAATTTGGATGACGAATGTGTATTACTAAAAGAACGACGTATATGCTAAATTGAATATAATGCTAAATGAATTCGCATGCATGAAAATGAAATGAAGTGTTCTAAATGTTATATACAGACAAAACAAACCAAACTTGAGCCATCAATAATTATGTTCATAGTGTTAATCCTTGCACCTCTACCAGTGTACAGAGTAGGATATTGACTCAGCCTGTATGTACAATAGGGACACCAATTATATTATATTTACTAATATATACAGGTAAGTGCTCTCTAAAATTATGCACAATTATTGTGGTTTACTCGAATTTTATCATAACAAAACTCATCATTTCTGGGAATTACAATGTAATTCAAAAGGTAAAATTAAAGTGATCAATAAATATTACACTTAATAAACATTAAATAATTAAAACTAAAATAACAATTAATTACATAAATAGCTAATTCAGTTACAAACAAACCCACTATGGTAAGAAATCTAAAAGTGAAATAAAACAGTATGTACATTTTAAAAGTGGTATTTGAGGTGATAGAGATAAGCTTTCCCAGTTACTGTTAAGTCATTGTGCTTCATATGTTGGTTGTATTATTTGTTAATGTTAGTGTCTGATGCGTTTTTTGCATATATTTATTACCACATGAAATGCCTGAGCCATAGAAATATCACCTTATCCCTCGCTTTTATCATTCAATGTCCAAATCGAGCGACCAACACACCTCATCTGCCGATCGGGAAAATAGGCCTATACACTGACTCACTTTGCTCATCAGGTAAGGGATATTGAGGGTTATTGTTTGTGTACGATCGTTTGGCCATCGAAGATAGGGAATGGATGGGGAGGGGCGGGCTGCTTTTAATGAGACTATTCGAGAGCACAGAGGTACATTTGGTTGTCCCACCTCAATTAACCTGTCGCCAGCATCATCACCCAGCCCCTCTCCAATTCTTTACGAAGCAAATTTGTCTTGCCTTTTTTTCTTAGACCAATCCATATTGAGATTTTATGATGTTTACACCTGTTAAAATAAACTTCAAAGCATGTGCCCATTTGTTTCTGATTTTCCATTTACATTCTCGTAGCTCAGGTGTAGAATAAAATAAGGATAGTTCAGTTGAGGTTCCTCAAGAGTATGTACTCTGCCAGTTATGTTGGGACAAAGATAGTACTGGTCTAAAATCACAAATAAAGTGTCGGTCACGTGCCAAATATTAACACCTCAAGTGCCTCAAATGGTCGTATTATGCCTCATTTTTTGGTAAACATAGACTTGTGCTGATCAGTTCACACCTCAACTGGCTACAATGAACAATAAATGATGGGAAAGCTGGAAACGGAACTATACTGAACAGCAAAAGAAACGCAAGTCCGAGGACAGCAAAAGAAACGCAAGTCCGAGATCTTGTCAAGTTTTCAAACAGAAGACAAACCATTTTGATTCTAATCACTCATTTAATGAAAAATGCTTTCAATTTGTGAGCTGAAAGTGACTGTTGAAATTGTTGCAATTTAAATATCAGAAATAAATAAATAAAATACAACCTGGAAAGCAGCAATCTGAGGATCTCTAGAAGAGGATGCAATTTCTTGTTATTATAAATTAGATCAAACCACAATAATTTGGCATAATTTTTGCAGGAGCACTTACAGAATATATACAGATATGTATACATACCCATGTAATCTGTAGGTGTCCCTATTGTACGTACAGGCTGAGTCATTATCCTACTCTCTATACAAATTTCATGTGCAGTGTACACGTACATGTGGCTAAAATATTGACTTTGCTGTCAGTAACTCTACGTGACAAAAGACTGTCGTAGCTACTGTAAAATACCAAGGTTGTTTGGGATCACAATTCAGCAAGTGAGATGGAAAACAATATTTATTTACAAATTGGGAAAACCTGAAATTTACAAAGTATTTGCTCTTTAACATCAGGAAAATCATATTTAATTGTGCTGTGTAGTTTTAAAGTTAACTGCATTAAATTTAACTGCATTTTATGAATAAGGAATTCTGATGATGTGATAATAATATCAGGGTAAAGAGTTTTACGCAATTGATTTAAAAATTCGAATGTACCTCATTGTACTTTGTTAAATTGTACATCAACCAGATTATCAGATTATTGTAAAGAAAAAATAGCATACATTCAATATTTAATAATAATTATTTACATTTTTTTAAATAACTAGTTTTATAAATTTATATTGGATATTTTGTATAATTTCGATAGAAAATCCTGACTCAATGAACCAGTTGAACTATTAATGTTTGTGTGATTATCATCTCTGTAATTAGCTGCATACTGATTATTAAATATACGCACTCAATGATTTGTAAATATGAAATAACATTATGAATTTGCAAGTATCTTTCTATGATTTCATATCCATTATAACAAATCACAGGCCTCATTAGAATACCCTTCTTCAGAAATGAAATCTCAGCGATTCAGGGCCTTATTTTCATCACTGAATTCAATACAATCACAGCGTTACTTTGTGCTTTTACACAATAAACATCTAATTCTCAATCAAGTCAAAGTGTAATTTGCAGTTAAATTTGTATTTAAGAGTTCATTTATCCTGGGGCGAACCATTGACTGTTTATTTATTTATTTATTTTATTTTTTATTTATTTAAAACAATAACACTGACATGGGAAGTGTCGACAATCACTGCTTTGTTTTACAGAGAAGATTAAGCAGAAGATTAAGCATTTGATTAGCAAGATAAAGCTGACCACCAGAATATAATATTGGTTTTCCCGCTAAGTTCATCCCGTTTTCATTCAATTTAATAGAAAATTTCAATTTTAATCGGCAACAATATACATTTAAATAAGTTGAGCATTCTATCGTCATTTAACCCAACTAATCACAAAAATAAGTACATTCTAATTGAAAGTGTCACTAAGTTCATTAAATTCCGTCAAAACCAGTCGCAAGCGGTTGATCAAAATGGCATTCATTTGTCACATTTACTTTCAATTCTCAGGCCTGGGTATGATATTTTAGGACAGATTCTTATCTGTCTCATTTGCCTAGCTCGTCAGGAGATTACAGGCAAAAGAAAGCAAAAAGAAAAGGTGTGGGGAGGAAAGACAGTTAAACTACCGGAAAGGAAGATTGAGGAGGAAATATTACAAAGTGAAACAAATCCGTGATGCAATTAATTAACCCTGTAAGGATACTCTGATTCTTGTTTCGTACTTTTAATTTTTGGACATTGGAATAAAAATTTAGAAATTGTATAGCGACACAAAAGAAAAAGTTTCAAATAAGATAGTCCTTATTTACTTTCATAACTCACATCTGAAGAAATAATCTTAAGATGATGTTGATTGTCCATAAACGAAAGCGAAAATAAACTTGCACAAAATCCTGCGCGATAATTCTTAATTTGATTGAATCACTCACGAAAACAAGCGAAGTGTTCCCCGGTTTTACAGTGTGTAAAACCGGGGAACACTTGACGCGTTTATAACTTAAACACATGTGTTTATAAATTAAACAGTGGTGATTATAAGGTGTTTAAAATCTAAACGGTAATGTTTATAATGTGTTTATATAAAATAATTTAAATGTGTTTATAATTTAAATAAGATTAATTCAATTACAAAAAAAGAACCAGTGAATATTTCAACTGCAAGTAAATTAGTTGTGTTACGGCAATCGAGGGGTGGTTGTCGTTGCAATCGAACGGTAATAATAGGCCTACACACTCATTCCGATAAGTGTTTATAAACTGTTGCAAAAAAGTGTTTATAACTTAAACACCTGGTTTTACAGTGTACGGGCAGTAGAGATATCGTTATGATTGGATTCATCACATTGCAAGAAACATGTCTACTGGTTCAGTTGTACATGCCTCATTCTGATTCTCATAGACTTATGTACAGGAAAGCAAAGATGGCTGCGGTTTATTAAATTAAAGGTCTGTTACACCTAAAGGATGGAAGGATTCGGTTGACAAGAGATTTTCTTGAATTTGAGAATGGTGATAAGACCCATCATATCAGTTATTCTGACATAGTCCTTAAAATAATCAAGCTGGCGACCATACTTAACCTCAATGTCAATAACCTTAGTCTTAGGAACAGAGGCCTGACACATACATATATAAATCTTGTGGTGTTTTACCGATCTAATTTAACAATGTCTGATCACTTCACAGGCCTTGAATTTCGTCCTCCTAGGAGCATGGGTAGGAGCAAGGCAATTTTCCCCCAAAGAACTTTTCCATTACATGAAAATGGATAGTATGAGGATAATTTAGTTGACATTAATCTCGTGCAAGTAAACTAGATGTATGATAAATTTGCCATGACTTTATTGTTTTTAATTGAAACATAAACTAAAGACTTAATTACTAAGAAAGTATTTGTAATATAAATAAGATTCTTGAGTACATGTCCTTGTGTACAATCATTGCTTGCCAGGAAGTCGACTTATCCATGCTTTCACAGATCCTCGTCACATTGAGGCCATATTTGTCTGGTAACCTGACAGCTAATCATAAATGAGTTTGCAAGGCACCACACTATTTAAAGGCAAGAGCCTCATTTTGATTCATATATATTCATAATGTTATAGGCACAGTAAACGTTAAACTCCCCACAAGGACATGTACACAAGAATCTTATTTATATTACATATACTTTCTTAGTAATTAAGTCTTTAGTTTATGTTTCAATTAAAATACCGAATATTTTTAAAGGATAATTTCACAGAATTCCACAACTTGGGCACCTTCATGTTCAATTTCTTTGAGTAAGAGTGGTTGGAGGAAATGATTAATGTTAGTCATCAAATTGCCTGGTAAATTGTCGGTATATAGTCATGTACACTTAACAACACTATTGAACATAGAGCAGGGATCAAGGCAGCTACCTTCCCGTGGTGATCCTGTTAAGAGAAGTTTTCTTGAACTGAAACTGTCAACCCGGACACCGTCCACACGAACGAACGAACGAACGAACATAGAGCAAATAGAGTCGGGCAATTTATTTGTATGACGTTGAAACATGAAGGACCCTAACTGAAGAAGATATATGTTATTTAATATACAAGAAAATATAATTCAGTTTTATCAATTGGCATTCATTTGTCACATTTTTATTTTCAATTCTCAGGCCAGGGTATGATTGCATTATGTGCAATGTTGAAGGGATGGAACAACAATATTGTAAAATGTTGGCAAAGCTGCTTTATTTTGAATCATTTTTATTTTAATTTTTTTAAATACATTCATAGTTATCATCAACTTTATGGGGGACGTTCTAATTGAAAGTATCGTTAAGTTCATTCAATTTAAAAAGAACCAGTCTTAAGCGATTGATCAAATATTCAATTTCATCAGTTGGCATTCCTTTGTCAAATATGTTCAATTCTCAGGCCTGGGTATAACAGTTTAGGACAGATTCATTATATGTAATGTTGAAGGGATGGAACAACAATAGTTATAAAATGTTGGCAAAACTGCTTTTCTTTGAATCATTTCAATTTAATTTTGTTTAATACATTATTTGTTTCATCAATTTTAGGGGACGTTTTGCCAATATCTTTCTTAAAATAGCAGTTCCTCAGACTAAATAGTTTATTGTGAACATCGATTCCATCATCAGCTTTATACCAACTAAGTTGAATATTAACATTCAACTACTTGGGTATTTTTGAATTATCTTTTGAAATATCAGTTCTATAACCTACCTTTAAGACAAAAATATTAAATTCAATAAAATTTACATTAGGCCTACTCTGTGTTGTGTGTTTCATTATAATTGTCCATTCTTGCGACTGGTTCTTTTGAAATTGAATGTACATGACGACGTTTTCAATTAGAACGTCTTTATTTTATCAATGAGTTGGGTAAAATTACGATAGAATTCTCAACTTATGAATTTGAATGTATCTTTTTGCTGATTGAATGATGATGTAAAGGAGTATTCATTTTCAAATCAAAATGAGTCGCGTATTTAAACTGAATGCAATATTTTTAAATTCATTGGGAAAACCTAAAATAAAATGGATAAAGTGAACCCCTAAACAAATAACTGTGATGCTCATGGGTCTTCATGTAGGGTAAACATTTATTTTAATATAATGATCCATCCTCTCGCTGAGTCTTTTATATTGCAATCTATATGATTAACATTCAATTCAATTAAGATTTTCAAATATTTACTTTAATTCATTTACTTCACAATGTTCATTTACTTACAAGAATTTGCATTTACTAAAAATTAATTAGTGTGCTTACAAATGAAGAAGGGCAATGAAGTTGTTCTTCCATTAATAAATTAAATGTTTATTAAAAAGGGTTTCTGGTCATAGGTCGGCTTCAAAATCGGTGCGGTGATATGCTATTTTTTTTTTTTTTTTAAAAAAAATCTTTGTTGATGTTGTTGTTTTGTTTTGTTTGATAACCAGATAAATTCGTTTTGCATTTATACATGATCATTGGAACCATACCAAATTTCCCATGCACAAAATATGGTGGCTAAGAGAGGCCTCAAAAATCAGACAAATCTATGGTTACATATCGTTTCAAATTGAACACCGGCGTTTTCTCAGACTACCAGCGCGGCAAGCGTCAGTCCGGTCACCGGGGAACCCTGGAGACCTCGCTCGGTTTCGCTGAAGCCGTTTACGTACACTGGCTACAGTGTGTGAAACTACCACACTGTGTATGGATGCAGTGTGATGAATGGTTTGGGAAGCCTCCTTTAATTATTAAACTACCCAAACTTCCCCTGTGGAAAAGGTATTAAATTTGTTGAATTTGTTATCCCTCTCTATAATTTTTGTTTTTCCATTAATAAATTAAATGTTAATTAATTTCTTGTTGAAATAAAAGTTGATTTCAGTATATAATTGGAAAGACGTTTTTCTGAAAATTTATTTCTTGATCTGGTGCTGATGGTTAGCATACATACAGTTAATATTATTTTCAGTCACTGAATTAATCTAAAACTAGCACAGTTGGGGATTCCATGCCCTGTTGATCAATATTGACCCTTTAATTGTTGACGATGTGAACTAAAGCAGTAATACACATGGTTTCGATGTCAATGTAAGGCGATAAAGAAAATTGGCCCTAAATCTTAGCTTTAAGTTCAAAAACCCAAACCCAAAATAAATGTTTTCCAAGAGAGGTGAAACTTGTAAAACTTTGGAATTTGTTTCCCAAAGACGTATTTTTCTCGGGGGGAAATGGAAGTCTAGGTGAATGCGCTTATTATTATTTCGTTGGTGCATTGTATTGACACATAACATGTACAACGGTTGTTTTATGTTGCTGTTCATCTTTAATTATTGTACTGCGTGTAATAACATGAGAACTTATCAGGCTACGTCTGGTAGCAACCGTCAAACAGTCATAACAGTGTTTTATTGGACGAGGCTTAGCGTTTCAAAAATCGCCTTAAAAAACGAGTACTAAGCTACCGTTTCAGCAAGTCTATCACATTTTGTTTGAAATTTTCATATTTTTTTCCGTAAAAAAGGAAACACATAAATGAATTAGTCCCTCCATATGGTACCGAAGTATTACCTGGCTAATGGACTAATATCCACACATCTTGGATATTTAACTCGTATTGAATGCTTGTATCCAATGCAGTTTTGGGTTATAGTCTGCTACAGGGTAAATAACAAGAGTGTGTGCTGCAGTGTGGAGGCCGGGATTAGACATCCACATTTCTATTCCTACGCATTATATAAGTAGAAATAAATTTCGTCATATTCGAATTCTCTTTTCGATAAAATTAATTATTGCAACATTTTAAGTTTTAAGAAAATATAATGGAAACACTTAATGAAACACTAAATTGGCTTGTCAAAAAGGCCTCAAATTTATTGATTTCATATCTCTCGTTGACAAATGATTTATATAACATTCGGTAGTTTTATTGTCATTTTGTTTGATATAATAACCGTTACAAGCACAACAACACCGAACAAAAACCGCTTGAAATTCAATAGTCTGTTCTCAGTAAGAGCTCAAACTTCTCATATATTATTTTACAAGCCGACTGTGGGTGGAAACACTTCATGAGCCATTTCAAGTCCAGGACTTTGACTTTTAATTCAGTAATTGAATGTTATTAAAATTCAAATTCAACACGCGATTGCAATTACGTCTCAAACCATTGGCGGATCGATAGGGGGTGGAGTCAAGGGGGCATTTTATGTAATTTAACGACTTTGTAAAATGCGTTTCCCACTTTTATGACAGCGTGCCCCTTTCTGTCGTGTGACGAGTGTCTTTGAAAATATCCACAAGCGACTGGGGTGGGATTCGAATCCACGACCTCCTGCACTGAAAGCACTGAGCAAAGTGCTTCATAAATACGTCAGTGTAAGGGTAAAATCAAATTATCACCCCATGTAAGGCCCAAATGCATAAATAACCCAGTCTTATAAAACCCCGGTGTTGGCACGGTCTTAAATAGCCCGGTGTGACTCATGAAAGCGCTCGGTTACTCAAGCGTATCGCTTAGTTGCCTTCTGGACTCTGGCTCCGGTGTCGAACAAAAGGCTGGATAATCTGATGTCACTATTGTTAACGGATTATTCGCTGGCTTGCGATTTTGGAGAGTGGCAGAGATGCCAGTTACTATGATTTTTTTGTTTGTTTAATTTAGACGGTTTCTTCACCCCTTTTAAGACTTTTCTGTGTAAATTCCGTTTACATGTATAACATGTACACGTTAATAGGTCTTGATTCCTTATTATTTCCCCAGCACATAACATTAGGATGGACATACCTACCGGTAACAGACTAATAACCTCTGACCGACCGACCGACCGACCGACCGACCGACCGAGTGGGTTGTGAAAAATTTCGCGGAGCTTTGATGGAAATCTTATCCTTTTTTATCTTTGATTATGTTTGTCATCCACTCATATATCATGATTTTATATGTTTGCTTAATGTTTCTTAATTGATGTTCTGTATTTTTGATACGATATTTGTTATATTTTAGTAGATTTTTAACTTTGATACTTCTCGTAATAATCAACATGACAGGAGAGACTGTGTTTACGCTCAGTCAGTGTATATTATCATCCATACATTCTTGGGCACACATTGTACTTGTAGGCCTACACCTGGTATTGAACTGAGTTATTATTACGCTCAGAAGCTTTCCGTCGCGGAATTTTGTTTAATGTTATTGACGTCTTTTTAACTAAGTATTGTACGTTTTTGTCTGAGACTGAATAGGTATCTTAGATTTAGTCTCGGATTTTGTGTAGTAATTGATTCTGGTCGCCATTTTGTATTTTTACGGTAGGGCTTCTCTGCCTTATTTGATGTTCAATATTGTTGTCCTTTATGCAGTTGTCATTTGGTGTACTTTGTGCAGTATTTGATTTTGGTCATCATTTTGTATCTTTATTGTTATACTTTGTAGGCCTCTTATGGTTTTGCTTGAGGTTATTGATGTCTTTTAACTAAGAAGATACAGTAGGCCTGCTGTGCATTTTGTCCTCCATTTGACTCTCTTTCTGGTCGCCATTTTGTATTTTTTTACGGTTGTGTAGGGCTCCTTTGGCTTGTGGCAGGACACTTGAACAGTCACACAGTAAATAAATATTGTACATACTCACTGTACTTGCATGAATACATACTCATTATAATTCCTGTACCACTATATTAAAAAAATTGAGGGACTGATCACCAGTCACCACACTGGTAAGCATTTGTTTTATTGTTTTTAATCCAAGTACATACTGACATAATGGGTTTGTTGCATACTCTGTGCTCGATGACTCTGTTTATTTCTTGCATATGGCTTAAGCAGAATGGTCAGCTGGGCCAAACCATGGTACACGCTGTGCCAAATCAACACATTCCTACATTCACATACAAATGGTGCTTTTAATGCCATATATGTAAAAAGAAATGTTTGTAATGTGGTAAACTCCAATAGTCTACAATTTGACATCTTGTCATTGATTTACTGATCATCTAAACTGAACAAACAGTTTATTGCATCTAGGGGGTTTTATTCCTCCATGCTTATAAATTTCAAATTTAATGCAAGGGTTGGTAAACTAAATTTGGCTGTATCTATTATGTCTCTTTTTGGATTGTGTGGGGATATTCACCCCCACCCAGGACCACAAACCAAATCAAACTGTAAGAAACCTAGAAGGAAACGTAAACCAAAGTTCCCATGTACCATATGTGGAGACGATGTACTTGATAACCACCGTGCACTCAGTTGTGACACCTGCGGCTTATGGACCCACATTCAATGTGGGGAAGTTAGTGATGCGGAATACGTCACCTTTGTCAATCAAGAAGACTTTGTGTGGCATTGTCCATCTTGTGATATTTTAAACTTTAATGACTCCTACTCCATGGTTCACGATTTTGAATGCACTAACCAGTATGAATTACTTGGTGATTCAATAGTTGGCATTGTACTTGCAGGCAAACCTCTTCCCCACCACATACACCCATTAGCAATACACCAGAACAGTGTCAGACTTCCAAGGCCTAGGAAAACTAAAAGTAAACCTGCTAGGGATTTGGAGTCTACTTCACCATGTATCACGACAGACCGATTAGCCTCAACCTTTCAACCCGAGGAAGCACATTCACACCGGTTTAAACACTCATACTAATTCAGAAACACTTAGTGACCTAGACTCACATGTTGGTTCAATCACACAGACTAGAACAAACGACACCTGTTCTGAAAAATAGTTCTCACACAGACGAAAACTCCAAAAATGAAAATACCAAACCACATATCAAAGGACTACTCAAGATCCTCAACATAAATTTTAGAAGTCTTAAAGGGAAGATCCCTGAACTCCAGGCGCTAATTGACACTGAGGGGCCGGACATCCTCATCGCAACAGAAACATGGCTTAATAATAGTATAAAAAATTGTGAACTGTTTCCGTCAAACTATTCCATATTCAGGAAAGATCGCCTGGATGGTTACGGAGGTGTACTCATAGCTGTTAAAAACCTACCAGCGCAACACCTCAGTGATCTTGACGCAGACGCAGAACTCACTTGGATTAAGATTGACATAAACAAAGATAAACCTATTTATGTTGGAGCATATTATAACCCTGACACTTCACTCAACTCACTACACCAACTTGAAGAGTCACTCATAAAACTTTACACTCATCACTCACACCATAACCAAATATGGCTGGGAGGGGATTTCAATCTTAGGGACATAAATTGGGAAAACCAAACTACAAATCCAGGTAGTAGCATCAAAACACAATGTAATACCTTCTTAGACATGTGCACACATTTTCAACTTGAGCAAATGGTCAAAATTCCAACTAGGGAAAATAATATTCTTGACTTATTTCTTGTCTCAAACCCTACACTGATAAATAGCATAGATACAATCCCAGGTATTGGGGATCATGACATAGTCAGAATATACAGTAACATAAAGCCTAATATTACTAGTTCCACTAGACGCAAGATTTTTCAATACTCGAAGGGTAATATGGCAGCATTAAAAACCGATCTTCTTAGTTTCGGTCATACACTCGTCCAAAACACTCATGGAAACTCATATTCCAACTAAATTTACAACAACAAGATACAACTTACCTTGGTACAATGCCAGACTTAAACGTATGAACAGGAAGTTACACCGACTTTATAATAAACAACGCAAATCAACACTTGAACGTGACAAGACAGTCTTCAAAAAATACCGCACCATGTATAAAAAAGAACTTAGACATGCTCAGACTGAATACATTAGTTCTAACATGAGTGAAAATTTCCATCAGAACACAAAAAAAATTTGGAAGATGGTTAAAGCAAAACGAGTCGACAGTGGTGGTATTCCACCATTAAAGCACAATAACTATTCTACAAATGACAGTCAAGAAAAAGCTGAAATTCTAAACAACTACTTTAAATCGGTTTATACACAAGAAGATACAAAAAATATCCCAGACATGGATGGAAACCCCACCCCTGACATTTCTGAAATTGAAATTTCCAAAGATGGTGTTCGCAAACTTCTTGAAGATCTCCAACCAAATAAAGCATCTGGTCCTGACCAGATCCCCGCAAGGATACTAAAGGAGTGTGCGACTGAGTTGGCCCCCATTCTCACTTCAATTTTTACTCAGAGTTTAAATACAGGTAAACTGCCATCAGACTGGCTCATGTCTCATATATCACCGATTTTTAAAAAGGGTAACCGTAATTCTCCTAGTAATTATCGTCCTATTGCACTTACATCCATATGTTGCAAGATTCTTGAACACATTCTCACTTCACATATTATGTTTCATCTTGACCGGTTCAACATTTTAAATGATTCGCAGCATGGCTTCAGAAGGAGAAGAGGTTGTGACACTCAGTTGATTTTAGCAACTAGTGACTTGGCTGCATCCTTTGAAAAGAACAAACAAGTAGATGCAGTTTTTCTCGACTTTTCTAAAGCCTTCGACCGGGTTCCACATTCACGTCTTCTAAAAAAGTTTCAGCATTATGGTATAACAGGGAAAATCCATGGGTGGATAAAAACATTTCTCACCTTACGCAAGCAAAGAGTTAGTCTTGATGGGAAGTTGTCCTCAGCAGTTGATGTCACATCCAGTGTGCCACAGGGTACGGTCATAGGACCATTATGTTTCTTAATCTACATAAATAATTTACCTGACTGCGTTTCACCTGGCACAATGACCCGCCTATTTGCTGACGATGCCCTTGTGTATAGAGAATTGAATAATCCGGACGATCCTATCATTTTTCAACGTGACTTGGACACTCTCAGTAAGTGGGGATTAGATTGGCAAATGAAATGTAATACAAATAAATGTTACACAATGCACTTCACATCTAAAAAGACCCCCAACATTACTCCATACAAACTTTCTGGCAACACCCTGGACACAACTGATTCTCACTCTTATCTTGGTATCATATTTGACAGTAATCTAACATGGAAAACTCATATAAATAATGTTACAAATAGTTGTAAAAGGACCCTGGGGGTGATCCGTAGGAATTTTAAATGTTGCCCGACTGATATAAAATCAAGACTTTACTTGTCTCTTATCCAGCCTAAACTAGAGTATGGCACAGCTGCTTGGTTTCCATATACCAAACAAGAAACACATACTCTAGACAAAATCCAAAGATCAGCAGCTAGACTGTGTCAAAACGACTACTCGAGAGATTCTAGCGTTACTGCCATGCTAAGTTCTTTGAGCTGGCCAAGTTTAGACACCAGGAGGAAGATTACTAGGCTCACCATGCTATTCAAAATAACCCATAACCTCGTTGATATTAAATGGCAGGATTACCTCACTAAGCCTCAACGCAGATTAAAAAAGACCCACGACCTCTCCTACCAACGACCGCAAACAAAGACCAAAACTCTTGAATTTAATTTTTTTCCATGGACTACTAAAATTTGGAACGATTTACCACACCATCTACTCGATCAAACAAAGCTAACCAGCTTCAAAACCGGACTTGTTAAACACCTGAGCGAAATCACAACCCACAACTCAAACTAGTCGGTCAAGTCAACACTCTGTAGTGATGCGGTTTACCGCTTTTACGGAGTAAACAATCCAGATCCAGATCCAGATAATTGTATGAATCTTAGCGCCTAAATCAGCGACTATGTGGCTGTGTGTACATAAAAATATAATTCTCCTTGGTAAATTCGCCTGTATCGGCGTAAACAAGCGCCACAGCTTCCCAGGTCTCCGCAGTTTACGCGCAAACATAATACATCTATATGTTGGGGACCGGCGTAGACAAATCGTCTTAAAATACTACTGTAAAAGCTACTTCTTTTGCATGGGGCGACGAATAATATTCCACATGCCTTGCGGGGAACATGTACATGGTGGTTTTGGTTTCCGTTTTTTATAAGTGAAGCACATAATTATAGAATACTGATATATTTTATTTGTGAACTAATTTGCTTTCGTTCATGACAATTTGAATCAAAGTAAAACAGAGAACTGATGTATCTTTGGCTACCTTTATTGAAGAAATCCACATTTATTAATTCATTTTCTGTTTGCTTAGACAGGTCTTATATTATGTATTATGAATATGATGGGAGGGAGAGAATGGGGAGAAAGAGAAAATATGACCTTTTAATTTTTTTCTGAAAGCTACATTGAAATATATATTTTTGGAAATTGTGTGGCTCTGAAAAATCCCGAAAGATGAACTTGCCCGTCAGAATGTGACAGGAAACTCGCGCGACGAGAATAACAAAAAATTTCAAATACCACAAATCAATTGATTCATGCGATATTTCAGCAAGCAAAACAACAATTCCCCAAATTCACAGACTGGTACACGGACCATAACTGTAGAAGTCCCAACGACGGGTGCAATCTGTTTCATCACACCGTTGAAACGTTCAACAAGTCCACTGCACGACGGATGATAAGGGGTTGTTGTTAACTGACGAATTGATAGTAAGCGACTTATTTCACGCATTAATCCTGATGTGAATTGGCTACCTTGGTCTGTGAGTATTTCACTTGGGATGCCTACTCGCTACTCGCGTGAATACGTCGACCTACCGTTATCGTTTCGATATTACGCAATGGAATGGCCTCGGGGTATCGCATAGCATAGTCAACTAATGTGAGTATATATCGATTTCCACGCTCTGATATCGGACATATGGGGCCAACGATGTCTATAGCTACGCGTTGAAAAGGTGTATCGATCACGGGCATTTTGCAATTGCTAAGAACTCGATCGCCTGTTTTCTTCGCTCCTTGGTGTCCACCCAGGGTAGTTTCGTGAGCGATTTTCATATGAACAACTTGCGCGCATTTGCTCTTTGACTTCCGCAACGCAGCCTACAACACGGGAAATGTGCCACTAAATGATGCAACATTAACAAATTTTCCTTTGTATTTGAAATGTAGTTGACTGTTTCTAACCCCCTCGCCCGGCATTTTAAAGTGTAACATTTCCCCATCAGAATGATTATCTTTTCAAACTTAATTACACTGGGGAAAATAGGGCTTTTTTGTTTTTAAAAAGGGGAGTAAATGCTAAAAATCTGCATTTCCTATGGAGGTCAACACGAATTTGACTGTTTTTCCCGATGGTTTACTCAATAAATGGAATGTCAAAGCAGATTGCGTAACGTTACAGATTTACCTCGCACGGCAGAAGAATCCGTAGAAAATTCTCTTTCCATTCATGTAAGAAGGATTTTGATTAGCCAAGAGGAAAGAGGGGCTTTTTCATGTCCAATCATTGAACGTCTCTCTTCTTGGAGTAGTGACCCTGATAATTTATGCAAGGATCTCCATAGTCTGGTTTCACACGCACTCACTTATGCACGTAAAGTGTGATGGTTGCAGTGGGTACTAGATTGTGCCACAAGAAACGTAGGAGACTCGTTTCTCTGATGTCCACAATCATTAGATTTTGACGATTTCTCACATCAACAAAGGAAAAATAATTGTAGAATATATTTATAGGTAGGTTTTCTTAAGTCCATATTAAAATCCCTCTTTTAAAGAAAATTGAGCCAACTTCGATGAAAAAAACAAGTTTGATGTACTTGCTGATCGGATCACACCATTACTTTTTGGGCCATCTTTACTTTGATTTTGTGGAAGAATGTGAATAACTAAAGTTGCTGAAGTTGAACATTTTAAAACTCTGAATTCTTGAGCTGCATAAGTCAGTTGCTGTAACGGGATATGGCGACACAAAACAAAGACAAAGTTAAAATTGTTTTGTATTCATATCAACTGATGAAATAACAATAACAAATAAATTAAGACAAAAAAGACTGTTTAAGTTATGAGTTTAAATTCAACTTTAAAAGATTATCTTACTCGCACGGATACATTAAGAAGCTCTTGCAATGAAACCAAACTTGTTATTTTAAAAACTGCAGACTGAAGGAAATATTCATTTATGTATTTCAAGTGGTAGTGATGTGAAGATTAAAGTACTTTTCTTCTATGAATAAGTACAAGTAGAAGAGGTCTCCCACCCAGTATATGGTATAAGTAAGGTTTTTTATATTCCAACCCTAAAGTTTGGTTAAATGTTTTATACTTTGAATAGGTACTGAATCCATCTAACAGGGGATTATGTACTCCATCTACACTACCATTACCATGAAAATAATGTATTTAAGGTAATTATTGTGTGATCCACATGCCTGGCACATGAACTTCATTATTATTCATAATTCAAATTTAGCCTGCAAAAAGGTAGCTCGGTACCTTTGAGTGCCTCATACCAAAAATAATCAATGGGTCCGTGCTGGCTCGTAAGCTTTTCAACCACCTGGACTTTCCTGGGAATGACAACAAAAGATGCAAGGTTTTTAATTTCCTTATCAATGTAAAATTATGTTGGATTTTCGGGGGAAATTCCCAGGACGGTAGGCAAACTCATGTTGTCACGGAAAACATCACATAAATAATACGTTCCAGTGCGTGTGGGGTACTTGACTATAATGGTCTATTGAGAATACTGAGACCATACAAGTTCTTTCCTGAAGCAGACTTGATTCACAACCACAACGCTTTCAATTCAATCTTAAAGATATATTATCACCCGTGTTAATGGCTAGTTTAACAGCACCAACTATCGCAGATTTTAGTTTTCATTGGAAACATTGCTATTTCACTTGAGAAAGAGAAAAACGCTTTAAAATACTACACATTTCTCAAAATAATTGTGAGAAGCACTGTTTTACGGTTAAAAAAATACCAATTAAATTCATGGTGGGTCCTGTCATTAGTTAACTTTGACACTGTTTTACTGTAAAACCAAGCTTATGATGAATATTTAGTGAAATATTTCATTTCGAAGTATTGGTTTTCCTTTCTAAAAGCAAATTATCAATGAAAACAAAATGCGGAAATTACATCTATATACATTCTGTGTATGGGTTCATCGTATAGTTGTAATACAAAGTTCTAATCCCCTCGCCCGGCATTTTAAAGTGTAACATTTCCCCATCAGAATGATTATCTTTTCAAACTTAATTACACTGGGGAAAATAGGGCTTTTTTGTTTTTAAAAAGGGGAGTAAATGCTAAAAATCTGCATTTCCTGTGGAGGTCAACACGAATTTGACTGTTTTCCCGATGGTTTGCTCAATAAATGGAATGTCAAAGCAGATTGCGTAACGTTACAGATTTACCTCGCACGGCAGAAGAATCCGTAGAAAATTCTCTTTCCATTCATGTAAGAAGGATTTTGATTAGCCAAGAGGAAAGAGGGGCTTTTTCATGTCCAATCATTGAACGTCTCTCTTCTTGGAGTAGTGACCTTGATAATTTATGCAAGGATCTCCATAGTCTGGTTTCACACGCACTCACTTATGCACGTAAAGTGTGATCGGTTGCAGTGGGTACTAGATTGTGCCACAAGAAACGTAGGAGACTCTCTGAAGTCTACAATCATTAGATTTTGACGATTTCTCACATCAACAAAGGAAAAAAAAATTTAGAATATATTTATAGGTAGGTTTTCTTAAGTCCATATTAAAATCCCCTCTTTTAAAGAAAATTGAGCCAACTTCGATGATAAAAAAACAAGTTTGATGTACTTGCTGATCGGATCACACCATTACTTTTTTGGGCCATCTTTACTTTGATTTTGTGGAAGAATGTGAATAACTAAAGTTGCTGAAGTTGAACATTTTAAAACTCTGAATTCTTGAGCTGCATAAGTCAGTTGCTGTAACGGGATATGGCGACACAAAACAAAGACAAAGTTAAAATTGTTTTGTATTCATATCAACTGATGAAATAACAATAACAAATAAATTAAGACAAAAAAGACTGTTTAAGTTATGAGTTTAAATTCAACTTTAAAAGATTATCTTACTCGCACGGATACATTAAGAAGCTCTTGCAATGAAACCAAACTTGTTATTTTAAAAACTGCAGACTGAAGGAAATATTCATTTATGTATTTCAAGTGGTAGTGATGTGAAGATTAAAGTACTTTTCTTCTATGAATAAGTACAAGTAGAAGAGGTCTCCCACCCAGTATATGGTATAAGTAAGGTTTTTTATATTCCAACCCTAAAGTTTGGTTAAATGTTTTATACTTTGAATAGGTACTGAATCCATCCAACAGGGGCTTATGTACTCCATCTACACTACCATTACCATGAAAATAATGTATTTAAGGTAAGTATTGTGTGATCCACATGCCTGGCACATGAACTTCATTATTATTCATAATTCAAATTTAGCCTGCAAAAAGGTAGCTCGGTACCTTTGAGTGCCTCATACCAAAAATAATCAATGGGTCCGTGCTGGCTCGTAAGCTTTTCAACCACCTGGACTTTCCTGGGAATGACAACAAAAGATGCAAGGTTTTTAATTTCCTTATCAATGTAAAATTATGTTGGATTTTCGGGGGAAATTCCCAGGACGGTAGGCAAACTCATGTTGTCACGGAAAACATCACATAAATAATACGTTCCAGTGCGTGTGGGGTACTTGACTATAATGGTCTATTGAGAATACTGAGACCATACAAGTTCTTTCCTGAAGCAGACTTGATTCACAACCACAACGCTTTCAATTCAATCTTAAAGATATATTATCACCCGTGTTAATGGCTAGTTTAACAGCACCAACTATCGCAGATTTTAGTTTTCATTGGAAACATTGCTATTTCACTTGAGAAAGAGAAAACGCTTTAAAATACTACACATTTCTCAAAATAATTGTGAGAAGCACTGTTTACGGTTAAAAAATACCAATTAAATTCATGGTGGGTCCTGTCATTAGTTAACTTTGACACTGTTTTACTGTAAAACCAAGCTTATGATGAATATTTAGTGAAATATTTCATTTCGAAGTATTGGTATTCCTTTCTAAAAGCAAATTATCAATGAAAACAAAATGCGGAAATTACATCTATATACATTCTGTGTATGGGTTCATCGTATAGTTGTAATACAAAGTTCTAATCCCCTCGCCCGGCATTTTAAAGTGTAACATTTCCCCATCAGAATGATTATCTTTTCAAACTTAATTACACTGGGGAAAATAGGGCTTTTTTTTTTTTTTAAAGGGGAGTAAATGCTAAAAATCTGCATTTCCTATGGAGGTCAACACGAATTTGACTGTTTTCCCCGATGGTTTGCTCAATAAATGGAATGTCAAAGCAGATTGCGTAACGTTACAGATTTACCTCGCACGGCAGAAGAATCCGTAGAAAATTCTCTTTCCATTCATGTAAGAAGGATTTTGATTAGCCAAGAGGAAAGAGGGGCTTTTTCATGTCCAATCATTGAACGTCTCTCTTCTTTGAGTAGTGACCTTGATAATTTATGCAAGGATCTCCATAGTCTGGTTTCACACGCACTCACTTATGCACGTAAAGTGTGATCGGTTGCAGTGGGTACTAGATTGTGCCACAAGAAACGTAGGAGACTCTCTGAAGTCTACAATCATTAGATTTTGACGATTTCACATCAACAAAGGAAAAAAATTTAGAATATATTTATAGGTAGGTTTTCTTAAGTCCATATTAAAATCCTCTTTTAAAGAAAATTGAGCCAACTTCGATGATAAAAAACAAGTTTGATGTACTTGCTGATCGGATCACACCATTACTTTTTTGGGCCATCTTTACTTTGATTTTGTGGAAGAATGTGAATAACTAAAGTTGCTGAAGTTGAACATTTTAAAACTCTGAATTCTTGAGCTGCATAAGTCAGTTGCTGTAACGGGATATGGCGACACAAAACAAAGACAAAGTTAAAATTGTTTTGTATTCATATCAACTGATGAAATAACAATAACAAATAAATTAAGACAAAAAAGACTGTTTAAGTTATGAGTTTAAATTCAACTTTAAAAGATTATCTTACTCGCACGGATACATTAAGAAGCTCTTGCAATGAAACCAAACTTGTTATTTTAAAAACTGCAGACTGAAGGAAATATTCATTTATGTATTTCAAGTGGTAGTGATGTGAAGATTAAAGTACTTTTCTTCTATGAATAAGTACAAGTAGAAGAGGTCTCCCACCCAGTATATGGTATAAGTAAGGTTTTTTATATTCCAACCCTAAAGTTTGGTTAAATGTTTTATACTTTGAATAGGTACTGAATCCATCCAACAGGGGCTTATGTACTCCATCTACACTACCATTACCATGAAAATAATGTATTTAAGGTAATTATTGTGTGATCCACATGCCTGGCACATGAACTTCATTATTATTCATAATTCAAATTTAGCCTGCAAAAAGGTAGCTCGGTACCTTTGAGTGCCTCATACCAAAAATAATCAATGGGTCCGTGCTGGCTCGTAAGCTTTTCAACCACCTGGACTTTCCTGGGAATGACAACAAAAGATGCAAGGTTTTAATTTCCTTATCAATGTAAAATTATGTTGGATTTTCGGGGGAAATTCCCAGGACGGTAGGCAAACTCATGTTGTCACGGAAAACATCACATAAATAATACGTTCCAGTGCGTGTGGGGTACTTGACTATAATGGTCTATTGAGAATACTGAGACCATACAAGTTCTTTCCTGAAGCAGACTTGATTCACAACCACAACGCTTTCAATTCAATCTTAAAGATATATTATCACCCGTGTTAATGGCTAGTTTAACAGCACCAACTATCGCAGATTTTAGTTTTTCATTGGAAACATTGCTATTTCACTTGAGAAAGAGAAAAACGCTTTAAAATACTACACATTTCTCAAAATAATTGTGAGAAGCACTGTTTTACGGTTAAAAAAATACCAATTAAATTCATGGTGGGTCCTGTCATTAGTTAACTTTGACACTGTTTTACTGTAAAACCAAGCTTATGATGAATATTTAGTGAAATATTTCATTTCGAAGTATTGGTTTTCCTTTCTAAAAGCAAATTATCAATGAAAACAAAATGCGGAAATTACATCTATATACATTCTGTGTATGGGTTCATCGTATAGTTGTAATACAAAGTTCTAATCCCCTCGCCCGGCATTTTAAAGTGTAACATTTCCCCATCAGAATGATTATCTTTTCAAACTTAATTACACTGGGGAAAATAGGGCTTTTTTGTTTTTAAAAAGGGGAGTAAATGCTAAAAATCTGCATTTCCTATGGAGGTCAACACGAATTTGACTGTTTTCCCCGATGGTTTGCTCAATAAATGGAATGTCAAAGCAGATTGCGTAACGTTACAGATTTACCTCGCACGGCAGAAGAATCCGTAGAAAATTCTCTTTCCATTCATGTAAGAAGGATTTTGATTAGCCAAGAGGAAAGAGGGGCTTTTTCATGTCCAATCATTGAACGTCTCTCTTCTTGGAGTAGTGACCTTGATAATTTATGCAAGGATCTCCATAGTCTGGTTTCACACGCACTCACTTATGCACGTAAAGTGTGATCGGTTGCAGTGGGTACTAGATTGTGCCACAAGAAACGTAGGAGACTCTCTGAAGTCTACAATCATTAGATTTTGACGATTTCTCACATCAACAAAGGAAAAAAAATTGTAGAATATATTTATAGGTAGGTTTTCTTAAGTCCATATTAAAATCCCCTCTTTTAAAGAAAATTGAGCCAACTTCGATGAAAAAACAAGTTTGATGTACTTGCTGATCGGATCACACCATTACTTTTTTGGGCCATCTTTACTTTGATTTTGTGGAAGAATGTGAATAACTAAAGTTGCTGAAGTTGAACATTTTAAAACTCTGAATTCTTGAGTTGTATTTTGTATTGATGTGCATGTACATGTACTTATTAATTATATTGTGCGTGCCAATACTTTCTCACATCCACCGCCATCCCCATTATATGATGGTCTAGTCCACTGACCTATTGTTTTCAATAAACATCCGTGCTATGTGCACTCATTAGTATAGGGTCATGTGCATCCTTCTGGCCGTTCCACAGAGCATCTTATCTTTTCTGCGCGAAATCCGGTCAAAGTTCTTCATATGATGACGTGGCTACGGAATTTTGTGGGGACGTTTAATTGATTACACGGTTGATCAAATTCGTAACTTGGGGATCGATACTCTCGATATAACAATCCGTCTTTCCACATGAATGTAGTTCTCGAACCGTTTCTAGTTAGTTTTTCGTCTTTGCTTTCGGCGAGTTCTCTGGTTCGGTTTAATGAAGGATCATTTTCTTGCGCTTGTGTCATTTGGCTTCGATCAATTTCTGGAAGTTGTTCAACGACTTTAAGTTTCTTCATAGGTTTTTCTTGTCTTAGTTTTTGTGAACGAGTTTCTACAGCACTTATGAATTCATCTGATGTATTTTTGTTCAGTATTTCTGGTTTTGACCAATTTGGATCTGGTTCTTGTGGGTGTCTTGCATTAGAGATGTTTCCTATGATTATATCATACACTGGATTGGGCATACATAATGCTTCACATGAGCCGATAAAATAAGGTGTATCTATTTGTACTATAGCTATCGGTGCTTTTCGGATGGTACCGTCGACTAGAATGCACGTTCTTTCTTGGCCTGTCATTTGCTCAGGGGAGACTAAGTCTTGTCTAATAACCACAGTGCTACAACCGGTGTCGCTTAAGATGCTTTGTTTATGCATTTGGGCCTAAGAGTTAATTAATATACACATCTTGTGGTAACTGCTGCTATGGGATTCTAGCCGGCAAATTATCATCGGACAATTAAAGCTCGGTGGTCAAGATGTTAAGACATCTGCGCTAGTAAGCATGAAGTCTGGGGTTCGAATCCCGCCTGAGTCACCTGTGGATTTTTTCACATACACTCAGAAAGCATTGAGAATACAGAGAGTTCATGAGCCAGGGATTGAAAATTAATTTGCTGGTACTATCTGGAGGGACTAAATCTGTCATGTTTTCTGCTTGCAAAACATCTATTAATTACAAAAGGTATGACAGCCCTACTGAAACGGTAGCTTATTGTTAGTTTTCAAACGATTGTCGCTGTTTAATTTGAAAAAGTTCAACCTCGTTCAGTAAACCACTCATACGACTGTTTAATGATGGCTATAACGGAAGTAACCTAAAAAGGTTCCGCTTTTCACTGCAGTAAAATAATTAAGCTAAACGGCTTATATCAAACAGCCGTTGTACATCATGGTGTGTATACATTTCAACAAAAGAACTAACGACCGGAGCAGTCATCAATGAAGCATTGGACATTTTTCTCTTTAAATTCTGTTTGTGAGGTACATATTTCATAGTTTTATAATATTATAAACTTGTTTTAATGGATTAAATGATGATATTTTAGCGTTTTGATACATAACGCCCTTATTTAGGACCGTCTTTTGTAACCCCTAAATATTGTTTTGAAGTTTTTATGCAAGGGTATTAATTTCACCCAAAATTAAAACACAGAATTGATTAATTCAAAAGGGAATATAGATTTGGAAGATATCTATATAAATTTTCAAAAATTGATTGGAGAATAAACAATGTGTCCAAAGTATTCTTTTACCTCAGAATGAACATCTGGGTGTGCCAACCGCTCCTTCTTGTATGTATCGCCTGCACCGTCCTGAATTCTCCCTAAGACAACAGATTATGTTTCCTTTTGTTTTGTGATGATTAACAAATACAAAGGAAAATATAATTATAATTATTTCACGTTTTAGGTTATATTTCACGTTTTAAGAAAGTGTTAAATATCATTTATTTTTTCTGTCAATGACGTCATTGAAAAGGTCCAACTTTCAACATTGAGTGACCCCTCATACAAGTCTGTCATATTTTTCTGATAAAGACATATTCCAACAAAATTGTACTGGACAAAATCTATCCTTTGAGATTACACGGGGAAAAGGTGAATTTGACGACGGTGGACTTAAGCAGTAATACACATGGTTTCGATGTCAATGTAATTCGATAAAATCTAAGAAAACTGGCCCTAAATCTTACCTTTAAGTTCCAAAACACAAACCCAAAACAAATATTTCCTAAGAGAGGCGATACTTGGGAAACTTTGGAGTTTGCTTCCCAAAGACGTATTTTCTGCGTTAATTCTTATTTCGCTGGTGCATTGTATTGACATAAAACATATACAATGGTTGTTTTATGTTGCTGTTTATCTTTAATTATTGTACTGCGTGTAATAAGATGGGATCTGTTGAGGCTACCTCTGGTAGCAGTGTATTATTGGATAAGGCTTAACGTTTAAATTTTGCTTAAAAACGAGTACAAAGCTACCGTTTCAGCAAGTCTACCATATTTGTTTGGAATTTTCATATTTTCCGTAAAAAGAAAACATATAAATGAATTAGTCCCTCCAGATGGTACCGAAGTATTACCTGGCTCATGGACTAATATCCACACATCTTGGATATTTAACTTATGTGCTCGTATCCAATGGAGTTTGGCGTTATAGTCTGTTATAGGTCAAATAACAAGAGCGTGTGCTGCATTTCTATTCATACGCATTCTAAGTATAAGTTTTGAGGCTTTGCATGGTGGAATATCGATATCGTTTCGGTTTGCGGTAATACCATGTGTTTTATCTCAACTAACGCGAAGCTGAGGTACAGGTTCTGAAAAGAACCTTGTCGCACAACTCGTATCTCAACCTTCGTTAAGTGATAAAAGTTCAAGGGAGAACCAATTTCGGGCAACTCGTTTTTCTCTACTGTCGTTAAGTGAGAAATATGGTTCAGGGAGAACCATGGGGACTTCACGGGTTAATATGGTTCAGGGAGAACCATGGGGACTTCACGGGTTATTCTCAACGTTTCGATTAGCCTGCTCTAATCTTCGTCAGAATGAAGAGGTTTGCAGATGCAGCTCCTTAAGTAGTATTTGCTGGGATTACGTGTAGAATGGAAAGCGTTCCGATTGGTGCCACTGTTGTGTGATGTGTTGTGATTGGTTGCCACCGTGGCATTGTGCTTGCTGTGTGTGTTTCTGCTGTGTGTGAGTTGCCCGCTCGCTGAGATGTGTCAGTTGACTGTGGGATGTGAGTGCTGATGGATAGTAGGATTGAATGCCAAATGTTGCTGATGAAAAAGCCGATGTCCTGGGGGACAGTGTCATGTTTATGAATCTCAATAGCCTCTCTGATACGACGGGTGTACCAGTGCTTCTCTGGGGCTATGATCTCTGCCTTCTGCCAGTCAATGACATGGTCTAAATCGGTGGAGTGTTTGATGATCGCAGATTTGTCACATTCCCCTCTGCGGCCGTGGGCCTTGTGTTCATTGAGCCTGGTCGTAAGGTCTCTGCCGGTCTCGCCAATGTACACTTTCCCACAAGTGCAAGGAATTCGGTAAACCCCAGCTTGACGGCTGGGATCATGTCTGTCCTTGTGGGTGTGTAACTTCGTTTCCAACTTGTTTCGAGTCCGGTAGTAGACCTTAATGTCAGCTTCCCTCGGATACGCTGGATTTTGTGTAAACCGAATGCCCAAGTGAGCCATCAACCCGTTTGGAAATGAGTACATCAAGAAAAGGCAACGAGTCGGATGTCTCAGTTTCCATGGTGAATTGAATGCTCGGATGTTGTTGGTTGAGGTGAACAAGGAAGTCACGCGATCAGTTTATCGGAACCGTTCTGCCAAATGATGAAAGTATCATCTACGTATCGAAGCCATAGTTTGGGTTGGTATTGTGCTGTCTCGAGGGTTTTCTGTTCGAAATCTTCCATGAAGATGTTTGCTAAGACCGGGGATATCGGGGATCCCATTGGAGTGCCCAAAGAATGTTGATAGTAAGCCTCTCTCCATTGGAAGTATGTGGATTTCACACATATTGAAAGTAGATCAACGATTTGATCTGGCGTTAGGCTGGTTCGTTCCGGGAGCGTGCTGTCATGTTCGAGTATCGACTTGGTCACGAGGATAGCCTCGTCTGTCGGTACATTGGTGCATAATGAGTTGACGTCAAAACTCACAAGCATATCGGAAGGCTGCAATGTGGTTCCCTTTATGATGTTGATAAACCCTGCTGAATTGGGTACATGGTGGGGCGTCTTACCCACGAGTGGGTGTAAGAGCTTTGTCAAGTGTTGGGCGAGGTTATACGAAATTGGTTCTCCCTTGTGAACCTTTCTCACTTAACGAAGGTTGAGATACGAGTTGTGCGATAAGGTTCTTTTCAGAACCTGTACCTCAGCTTCACGTTAGTTGAGATAAACACATGGTGTTACCGCAAACCGAAACGATACATTCTATTAAGTAGACATAAATTTCGTCATATTTGGCATTCTTTTCGATAAAATTAATTATTCTAACATTTTAAGTGTTAAGAAAAATAAGGCATAATACAAGCCGACTGCATGTGGACCACTTAACGAAACAATTGGCCTGTCATCAAAAATACTTCAAATTGATTGATTTCATATCTTTCGTTGACAGTGTTATTAATATTATCATTATACGGATGAGATAATACTCGTTATAAGCACATAAATTCCGAACAAAAACCGCTTAAAATTCAATAGTCTGTTCTCAGTAAGAGCTGAAACCTCTCATATATTATTTACAAGCCGACTCTGCGGATGGAAACGCTTAATGAGCCATTTATATTGCGTCTTAAACTATTTGATGTATTGGGGAGGGGTGCGGTGGTTGGGGGAGGGGGAAGGGGGAAGGAGAGGTTTCCCCTTGATATCATTATACAAGTTCTGTTACCATACATTTTCTATGTGTGTACATCGTTTAATGGCAGTGTGTTCTTTTGTGTCGTGTTCTCACTGTTCATTTACCATGCAATGTAGCCTAGTTTCTCCCTGCCTCCAGTGAATACATCATTTCATTCACTGTAAACAGTCACCTGGTTTTAAACTGACCCTACTTTTAGGCCTATGTTTTAGGCAGTGTGTCACCACTGTGTCACCACTGTGTCACCACTGTGTCACCACTGTGTCAGCACTGTGTCACCACTGTGTTACCATACATCATTTCATTCACTGTAAACAGTCACCTGGCTTTAAACTGACCCTACTTTTAGGCCTATGTTTTAGGCAGTGTGTCACCACTGTGTCACCACTGTGTCACCACTGTGTCACCACTGTGTCACCACTGTGTTACCATACATCATTTCATTCACTGTAAACAGTCACCTGGCTTTAAACTGACCCTACTTTTAGGCCTATGTTTTAGGCAGTGTCACCACTGTGTTACCATTGGTGGATACATGTTTGTATTCAATACCTCCAGCTCATTTTGTACCGTGTTTCCCCCTTTCATTTACCCCACAGCCTGGATTCACACTGTCTTCAGCTAATACACACTCCTGGCATTCTAAACAGAAATAAATTAGAATTGCTATTTTTGGGGTCACCAAGTAATAAACTTAAATAAATACAAAACGAATAATGCCATAGTAATTATCAAGTTTTGAATTGGTCACGTACGTGAAAGTTAGGCTGAATAGTGTTCAGTATGATGAACGACAACATCGTCCCCAGGATTTTCCTGTAGTTTATGTATACCTCGTACCCACTGTTCTCTCGCCCTGGGAGGAGACGGTTTCAATATACCAAAATATTGGATATGCAAATTAGGCGATAGACTGATACTGTTGTTGAATTGTGTTAGCTGCATTGGCATATGAAGAACTTTGACCGGATTTCGCGCAGAAAAGATAAGATGCTCTGTGGAACGGCCAGAAGGATGCACATGACCCTATACTAATGAGTGCACATAGCACGGATGTTTATTGAAAACAATAGGTCAGTGGACTAGACCATCATATAATGGGGATGGCGGTGGATGTGAGAAAGTATTGGCACGCACAATATAATTAATAAGTACATGTACATGCACATCAATACAAAATACAACTCAAGAATTCAGAGTTTTAAAATGTTCAACTTCAGCAACTTTAGTTATTCACATTCTTCCACAAAATCAAAGTAAAGATGGCCCAAAAAAGTAATGGTGTGATCCGATCAGCAAGTACATCAAACTTGGGTTTTTTTCATCGAAGTTGGCTCAATTTTCTTTAAAAGAGGGGATTTTAATATGGACTTAAGAAAACCTACCTATAAATATATTCTACAATTTTTTTTCCTTTGTTGATGTGAGAAATCGTCAAAATCTAATGATTGTAGACTTCAGAGAGTCTCCTACGTTTCTTGTGGCACAATCTAGTACCCACTGCAACCGATCACACTTTACGTGCATAAGTGAGTGCGTGTGAAACCAGACTATGGAGATCCTTGCATAAATTATCAAGGTCACTACTCCAAGAAGAGAGACGTTCAATGATTGGACATGAAAAAGCCCCTCTTTCCTCTTGGCTAATCAAAATCCTTCTTACATGAATGGAAAGAGAATTTTCTACGGATTCTTCTGCCGTGCGAGGTAAATCTGTAACGTTACGCAATCTGCTTTGACATTCCATTTATTGAGCAAAACCATCGGGGAAAACAGTCAAATTCGTGTTGACCTCCATAGGAAATGCAGATTTTAGCATTTACTCCCTTTTAAAACAAAAAGCCCTATTTTCCCAGTGTAATTAAGTTTGAAAAGATAATCATTCTGATGGGGAAATGTTACACTTTAAAATGCCGGGCGAGGGATTAGAACTTTGTATTACAACTATACGATGAACCCATACACAGAATGTATATAGATGTAATTTCCGCATTTTGTTTTCATTGATAATTTGCTTTTAGAAAGGAAAACCAATACTTCGAAATGAAATATTTCACTAAATATTCATCATAAGCTTGGTTTTACAGTAAAACAGTGTCAAAGTTAACTAATGACAGGACCCACCATGAATTTAATTGGTATTTTTAACCGTAAAACAGTGCTTCTCACAATTATTTTGAGAAATGTGTAGTATTTTAAAGCGTTTTTCTTTCTCAAGTGAAATAGCAATGTTTCCAATGAAAAACTAAAATCTGCGATAGTTGGTGCTGTTAAACCAGCCATTAACACGGGTGATAATATATCTTTAAGATTGAATTGAAAGCGTTGTGGTTGTGAATCAAGTCTGCTTCAGGAAAGAACTTGTATGGTCTCAGTATTCTCAATAGACCATTATAGTCAAGTACCCCACACGCACTGGAACGTATTATTTATGTGATGTTTTCCGTGACAACATGAGTTTGCCTACCGTCCTGGGAATTTCCCCCGAAAATCCAACATAATTTTACATTGATAAGGAAATTAAAAACCTTGCATCTTTTGTTGTCATTCCCAGGAAAGTCCAGGTGGTTGAAAAGCTTACGAGCCAGCACGGACCCATTGATTATTTTTGGTATGAGGCACTCAAAGGTACCGAGCTACCTTTTTGCAGGCTAAATTTGAATTATGAATTATAATGAAGTTCATGTGCCAGGCATGTGGATCACACAATAATTACCTTAAATACATTATTTTCATGGTAATGGTAGTGTAGATGGAGTACATAAGCCCCTGTTGGATGGATTCAGTACCTATTCAAAGTATAAAACATTTAACCAAACTTTAGGGTTGGAATATAAAAACCTTACTTATACCATATACTGGGTGGAGACCTCTTCTACTTGTACTTATTCATAGAAGAAAAGTACTTTAATCTTCACATCACTACCACTTGAAATACATAAATGAATATTTCCTTCAGTCTGCAGTTTTTAAAATAACAAGTTTGGTTTCATTGCAAGAGCTTTAATGTATCCGTGCGAGTAAGATAATCTTTTAAAGTTGAATTTAAACTCATAACTTAAACAGTCTTTTTGTCTTAATTTATTTGTTATTGTTATTTCATCAGTTGATATGAATACAAAACAATTTTAACTTTGTCTTTGTTTTGTGTCGCCATATCCCGTTACAGCAACTGGACTTATGCAGCTCAAGAATTCAGAGTTTTAAAATGTTCAACTTCAGCAACTTTAGTTATTCACATTCTTCCACAAAATCAAAGTAAAGATGGCCCAAAAAGTAATGGTGTGATCCGATCAGCAAGTACATCAAACTTGTTTTTTTCATCGAAGTTGGCTCAATTTTCTTTAAAGAGGGATTTTAATATGGACTTAAGAAAACCTACCTATAAATATATTCTACAATTATTTGTCCTTTGTTGATGTGAGAAATCGTCAAAATCTAATGATTGTGGACTTCAGAGAAAACGAGTCTCCTACGTTTCTTGTGGCACAATCTAGTACCCACTGCAACCATCACACTTTACGTGCATAAGTGAGTGCGTGTGAAACCAGACTATGGAGATCCTTGCATAAATTATCAGGGTCACTACTCCAAGAAGAGAGACGTTCAATGATTGGACATGAAAAGCCCTCTTTCCTCTTGGCTAATCAAAATCCTTCTTACATGAATGGAAAGAGAATTTTCTACGGATTCTTCTGCCGTGCGAGGTAAATCTGTAACGTTACGCAATCTGCTTTGACATTCCATTTATTGAGCAAACCATCGGAAAAACAGTCAAATTCGTGTTGACCTCCATAGGAAATGCAGATTTTAGCATTTACTCCCTTTTAAAACAAAAAAGCCCTATTTTCCCCAGTGTAATTAAGTTTGAAAAGATAATCATTCTGATGGGGAAATGTTACACTTTAAAATGCCGGGCGAGGGGGTTAGAAACAGTCAACTACATTTCAAATACAAAGGAAAATTTGTTAATGTTACATCATTTAGTGGCACATTTCCCGTGTTGTAGGCTGCGTTGCGGAAGTCAAAGAGCAAATGCGCGCAAGTTGTTCATATGGAGGCCGGGACTAGGCCATTTAATTTATTTCATAAATATTTCGGTAAAATCACTCATCCAAACATTTTATGTGCTAAACAAATTTATATAGGCATTAATTTATAAAGGCAACATTTATATTTTGTTTCCTCCAAACATTAAAACAATTCAGGTTGGGACTGTCTATTATTGAATAATGTTATCTTTTTTAACCAATTTGTGAGGAAACAAAAAACAGATAAAGCTGAGCCTGATCAAGTTTCTGTCAACCAATCAGGTGATACATGTAATTCACCATTCAGCAGTGACTTCACTTTGACCAATCAGTGCTTTACGCATACAATCCTTTGGTTCACAAACATTCAATATAAACACTAATCGGTCGATGATGTGTTACATTTCTACATTACGCCGTGTGCAGTATAGTCGTGTTTCAATCAAACAGTTGGTCGACCGATGATACCGAAATACTTGATTGAATACAAACTGATAGTTCTAATTATTTAATTGGATTTATCTTGAAACGTTTTCACCCATATACAAACAATACATTGAAGATGACGCAGCAAGTACTCAAAATGATGTTCGTGTTTATAGTACCACTGATATCACAAGTGGTAAGCTTGGGAAGTCAATGTGGTGGGCTTGCAAACGAATATCGCCCTGCAGATAACCGAGCACTCAAAAACTTCACGTATGCCAAGAAAACTGTACCCTATTATGTCATTTGCGGACGAGACTGTAACATGGATAAGGACTGTAAGTCGTTTAACTTCCATAAATGCAATAAACTGTGTGAGTTAAACAACTCCACAAGGGCTGAGTATCCTGAATCATTCGTTGAAGATCAAGAAAGTGTGTACTTCGATGAAAATGAAGATACGCCTCTCTTCTCATTGCCTGATATCTCCTTTGCTCACAATAGAAGTTGTAAAGAACTAATGGATGCAGGTTACAGCACAAGTGGTGTCTACAAGATCTACCCAGACGGATTCAGCGATGGTCTCCAAGTCTATTGTGACATGGACATTGATTGCGGCGGATGGATTGTGTTTCAGCGCAGAGAGGACGGTAATATTAACTTTTATCGTGACTGGAGTGAGTATAAGTCTGGCTTCGGTGATCTAAGCGGGGAACATTGGTTAGGTAATGATAACTTGGTGAGTCTAACCTCTGATAAATCACACGGGACATGGGACCTCCGCATAGATCTCACAGATTGGAGTGACGATACGGCATTCGCGAAATACACGGATTTCCAAATCACTGGTGAGAAGTATACACTGAATTATGGCGACTACGATGTGAGCAGCACTGCTGGTGACTCTCTTGGGTATCACAAGGGAAAACCCTTCACAACAAAGGATAATGACAATGATGCGTTAGGGGCGAATTGTGCAACAA